>PVJN01033336.1:0-23442 GCA_004026805.1 Lasiurus borealis | reverse complement strand
ACATCACATATTAAAAAGGGAATAAGAGATTCCTAGTTAATCAGATTCAAGAAGCAAACATGACACAAAAACTGTGCAGCTGAGGCCAGTTCAGTAACTTTAGTCGGGACACTGCGGATTATGCTGGAGGAACAGGTGTGTGAGGCGATAGTGTGCAGCACATTAAAGAGCAAGGAAGAGCTATTATATAGAAAGGCTGAAATGAGGGATTTTACTAAAGCAAATTAACTTCTTGTCAACTGCCAAAGCAAAACAAAAAAGAGCAGAGCGCATGAGTGTTACTATACTGCAGGCATGTTAGACCAGTTTCTGTGCAGCATGCTAAGTTAGTTAGAACTTCTTCACTGTCGCATACGATCATTCATAGTCACGAAAGTTTTTTTTTTGCCACTTCCCGGCAAATTTCAGGCATGTCGTATTTTAGATGGAGTATAGCTTTTATCTATTATTTCATCCTGTAAAAACATGTGAAGACAACGTTCATTCTGTGCCAGAGGATGACCAGCGACCCTAGGAATAAAAAAGACAAATTTAGTCCAATCTTTTATAAAAAGGGATGGAGGAGTTGTCAAACACATAGTTTAAGGTTAGTAAGCAAATACAATTAGTAAACGCAACAACTTTACCAAAATTTATGGTAAATTTTCTTTCCTTTGGTTCGCAAAGTAATTTGAAAACATTCAATCACTAGCATTGCACTGCTTCTGGCATATGTACCCAGTCAGCTTCTTTACCTATTAGATAATATATTATAAAAACTCAAATTAACTTTAATATTAAAAGCGAAATATGTCCTGATTCCGAAAATCCATTTAAAAAAGGAAAAGATATAGATTAGAGCTAGAAATACACTGGAGTTCAATAAAAGCCCAAAATAGTAAGAAATAGGCACCAATGTACAGAGGGTTTATTTGGGGGAAGGTACCTTTATTTATTTAAAAACTTTATTTATTGATTTTAGAGAGAGGAGTGAGGAGGAGACAGAGAAACACGGATATGTTGTTCCACTTGTTTATACACTCTTTGGTTGATTCTTGTATGTACCCTAACTAGGAATTGAACCCGCAGCTTTGGCATATCAGGATGATGCTCTAACCAACAAGAGTTACCTTAGCCAGTGCCGCTTTTAAAGGTTTCTACTAGATCTAACACAAGATCAGACTGGGCAAAGAGACTTCTATTTCAGAATTTAAAAACATCTAATCTAGCAATGCCTTCTCTAAAAGGAAAGTAAGTTCATAAAAAGATAACGAAGGTCATGCCTACAATAGGTAACTAGAATTTAAAGGCTTTATATAACTTTTCTTCTGTTTACTTACCATTCACAGATTTTCCAACTACTAGATAAAATTAAAGTGCTTCTAATAAATATCTCACACAACCATATTTTCTAGGATTTGGCCTTATTTGGTTAAACTTTAGGTAATACATAACTATACTAAATGCTTCCCTGGCATAACTCTCCCAACTGGCCTTTTAAAAATACCTATTTTTAAGTGGAAATAAAATTTTAAGATAAATTTTACTTTGAGCTTAAGAGTTTCTAAAATAAAAGATAAACAGCCCCAAATCTTCTCACATTTCCAAAATACATTTTGCCATAGAAATTTTAAATGTGCATTTTATAAGACATGCTGATAATGCCTCCATCTGTAATCAAACAAAATTATTTCAAAAGCATTTTAAGTTTTATTGTTCCTACTAGAACATACCTTAAATCAGAAAGATTCATAAGTAAAACTGTATTTTTTAAATGCTATAATTTTAAATGCAATTTGCATAAATTAACCAAGAAAAACAAATACAAAACTTAAGTCAAAACAAAGATACTCATTTTCAATCACTCAAGTGTATTTATCACATGATATTCAACTTGTTATATACTGTTACTTTGTTTAAATGATACAAAAAATTAGTTAGGAAATGGCCAAAAGGAAAAGCAGTATTACAGTTTAGCTTAATATAAAAATTACTAGTAGTCACATAAGGTAGTCTCAGAACACTGTTCCCTCCTCTTACACCCCGAGAATCCGAAAGCACTTACTTGTTTATAAACTGCTCCAGACCTTGCTTCCTTTCTTCAATGAAATTGTCATCAAATATTCCATCATCTCCTCTAAAAGGAAGTTGACGCAAAAATGCTTTCCCAGGGAGTGGGGGAACTACAACCTAAAACAACATTAACAAAAGAATGTTCTCAAACATGCTGAATCGTGAACATTTCTAGAACACAACATGAAGATACAGTATATCATCACTATGACAGCCATCCCGCTGTCAAACTTGTTTAAATATAAAAAGGAATCAGCAAAAAACACAATGAAAAAATATTCCATGCAGAATAGCCCATCAGAACAAAGCTCCTTAATGGGTAGGACCCTAGCTTAATTATCATTTTTCCTGTACTTATTAGCAAAGCACAACTATACAAAGAGAACATTCAAACAATACTAAAATAAAAGCTACCACGCCCCTCAGACAGTATTGATGTCACTTGGGAAAGACAGGGCTTTATTCTGATGGAAGCTGCAGGGATCAAAATCAACTCTCAATTCAACAAAGAAAGAAACTATTAAAAATGTTGTCAGAGGCAGGTAAGAATTAAATGATCAGTTTCTTCCACCTCATACCATCTTGTACGTGGTATTTCCTACTTGTGTCTGAGGTGATCATAAAATAATCAACCACCTGTCACCACTTTCATTTCCAAGGCTAAGGAACATGTTAACTTTCTCCCACACCCGCTATCCTGTCTTTCCCCAAAGACCTGTCATTTCTTCCTTCCCACCCTGCAGGAACAACCCAAATTTTGCCCTTCAAAGCCTAACTATCCTCCAGGATCGACTAATACTGTATCTCTCCTCTGGAAATTATGTGGAGGTCAGTATTTGTTTGAATTAAACAGCAGCTAGCTAGCTATTTTCTTCACAGGTTAGTTTGGTTTCTCTATCTGAGTGTTTCTCAACAAATGGCACTAACTTCATAATTATTTGTACTGGAGGAGGGTTTTCTTTTGCACTACATAATACTTAACAGCATAGATACCACCAATAGTACCCCGTTATGACAATAAAAAATGTCTCCTAAATTGTCAACTGTCTTCTGGGGGACAAAGCTGCTCCTGTGGAGAACCACCAATCTAGCCTATTAATGCCTTCAAATCAAGAACACTCTTAGACTACTTATGGTCATTTCAATAAAAGCTAAAATATCTGTTAAATGACCAACCTATCTTACATCAAAACAAAAAAAAAGGTGTACACACACAAACACAAAGGAGAACTATAAATTGTAAATAACAATACTACAAATCATATGTATTCTAAGATGTAAAACTTCAAACCCTTGGTGCAAAGTTTCTATATCTAGGAGTTATCCTAAAACAGTAATTTAACAGAGTAAAAAAGGGAAAGAGCAACACAACTTCATACAGATTAGAAAAAACAATCCTATATAATAAAAGGCTAATATGCAAATTGACCAAATAGCAGAAGGACCAGTCACTATGATGCACACTGACCGACCACCAGGGGGCAGACACTCAATGCAGGAACTGCCCCCTGGTGGTCAGTGCACTCCCACAGGGGGTAGCATAACTCAGCCAGAAGCCCTGAGCTGGGCTCATAACAACTTCCTTTTATAGGAGATGCCGGCCTAAAACTGCCTTTGGTGTAAGATAGGTTGGTCATCCTCTGAGGGCTCCCAGACTGTGAAAGGGTGAAGGCTGGGCTGAGGGAACCCCCTGAGTGTACCAATTTTGTGCACCAGGCCTCTAGTAATAAAATAAAATAAATTGATAACAGCTATTATTATCTAAAGTGGCCGATGTATTAACTATCCTTATTGTGGTAATCATTTCACAACATATACATTCACTGAATCATTATGTTGTACACCTTTAACTTCCACAATGTTATTTCTCAATTATGTCTCAATAAAGTTGGGAGTAAAAGGCACTTTTTTCCTATGGTCATAAAATATTTCCTTTGTTTTCCACAACTTTCCTAACTTGTTTTGTACATTTACATGTTCAAAAGATCTATAACTTACATACAATGAGTTATAAATCTTTATTCCCAAATAGACAGCCAAATGTTTCAACCCCATGTACTGAATATAAATTCCTTTCCCCACTTATCAACAATGTTATTTTTGTTATGAACTAAATTTCCAATAAACACATGGGTCAGTTTCTAAATTATATTATATCACTAATCTACTTGTCCTTCAGACAAGTGTCTGCAGGTGCTTAAATATACATTGAAAAGAATTTCTAGCTATTTTCATATATAAATTTGCAAGTTTATAAAGACCCTCACAGATACTTTTATTAAAATTTTATTAATTTACTAGAGGATCAATGCATAAAAATCATGCATGTGGGGTGGAGGGTGTCCCTCATCCTCTCTAATCTGGGACCACTGGCTCCTAACCATTCACCTGCCTGCCTACCTGATTGCCCCTAACCACTCTGCCTGATGGCCTGCTCACCCCCAACTGCCCCACCTGCTGGCCTGCTTGTCCTGAGGCAAACCACCTTTGCCTCAGCTTTGTCCGGAAGGACGTCGGGAAGGTCTCCCAGTCTAATTAACATATTACCCTTTCATTAGTATAGATATCTCACTATTTTTTCTGCCTTTTCCTCACCACCATCCCAACTTACCCAAAAGAATGTAAGCATCATAAAAATGGGGACATTACCTGTTCACAACTCTATTATTCAAAGAAAACACTGAATGAACTCTCAAATGTTTGTAAGATAAATAAATCTTAAAAGTGAATTATTTGGTTGAAGTTAAAGATTGCAGTTGGATTCCCAGTCAGGACATATACCTAGGTTGCAGGTTTGATCCTAGTTGGGACATGTACAGGTACAACTGATTATTGTTTCTTCCTTTCTCTCTCTCCCCCTACCTTTTTTCTCTCTCTAAAAAAATCAATAAACATATCCTCCAGTGAGGATTTTTTTTTAAGAGAGAAAAAAGTGAATATTCCAAAATAAGAATGTAGTTTTTCTATTTATTAGTCTTTTTTTTGTCTTTCAGTAAAAAAAAAAAAAAAAAAAAAAATTCCCTAATCCTCACTGGAGGATATGTTTTTTTAAAAATTGATTAGAGAGAAAGGGAAAAAGGAGGGAGGGAGGAAAACACTGATGTGAAAGAGAAACATTGTTCGGTTGCCTTTCAAATGCACCCCAACCAGGGGTCGAACCTGCCATCTACACATGTCCCTGACTGGGAATTGAACCCACAACCTTTTGGTGCACAGGACAACAATCCAACCAACTGAGCCACCCAACTAGGGCTCAAGTTTTCTTTATATGAGTCTTATATTTCTCACTTTATTTTATGAGTAAAATTGTTTTTTTCTTACACTTTTGATAAAATGCAATGATTTGTATATGCTACTCTTATATCCAGTCACATTTATCTGGGTAAGGAAGTCTTCCTTCCATTTCTAGATTATTATGTTTCAAAATAAGCACAAGCTACCCTTAACCTACTTCTGGGCTCCTATCATATCTACTTTTTTTCTACTATATTCTAGTTACAAAATAATTTTTCATCATTCTGAGCATACCATGCCTTTGATGTTATTCTGACACAGGGCTGAAATAAGGAAAATTAGAGTGAGATCATGCTCTAATTTGTTTTGCAGCCAAAGCTTAAGAAAATTCTTACCAAGGTATATAACTCTTTTCAAATTGCAGGTAGCAATCTATTAGTAGATCATGGCCATCATTTAAAAAAGTTAATCTGAAGAATATTAGTATATATCACACAAAGTATGCTAAATTCTTATTTTAACAGTGTTTTTTTTTTAAATTGATTTCAGAGAAGAAGAGAAAAGAAGAAAGAGATAGAAACATCAATGATTAGAGAGATTCACTAATCAGCTGCCTCCTGCATGAAACCTGCAACCAGGGCATGTGCCCCGAGGAGAATCAAACTGACCTCCTGGTTTATAGGTCGAAGCTCAACCACTGAGCCACACCAGCCGGGCTTAGAATTTTTATTATATATAAATGTATAATGATGAAAAACTTATTAAGAGTCAGTAAAAAATACTGGAAATACAATGACATAAGAGATGTATTGAGGAAGAGAAACTTGGCACGGGGTGTGGAGGGGAAGGTAGAATAGGAATAAGGAAAAGAAGCAATAGTAAAATAGTTCTAAGAAGTGCTATCCAACTGTGAGTCAGCAAAGGCCTCAATTAGGCCACTAATGTAGACAAGAGAAGAAAGAGTTCTGAGGAAAAATTATAGACTTCTTCCATCTCCCATGAAATATGATAAAACTAAACTATTTGAAAAAAAGAAATCATATTTGATTTACGCTCTTTTTTAAAAAATATATTTTATTGATTTTTTACAGAGAGGAAGGGAGAGGGATAGTTAGAAACATCGATGAGAGAGACATTGATCAGCTGCCTCTTGCACGCCCCCACTGGGGATGTGCCCGCAACCAGGATACATGCCCTTGACCGGAATTGAACCCGGGACCTTTCAGTCCATAGACCGCAGCTCTATCCACTGAGCCAAACCAGTTTCGGCTGGTTTATCCTCTTTATTCAAGATAATTTTCTGAGAAATTAAATATTAAAATTTGGAATGTTTTGCTTTCAAGTTGCATTACAAATAATTCTTACCTTGCTCTCTCTTTCTAATTCACTTCGCAGCCATTCAAAGTCACTGTATCTTCTTCTAACTGTAGATTCCTTCAGTTTGAAAATAGGCAGATTTGTCTGAAATAGAAAAGATCACTCCTAAATTGAAGCATATTACCGGGACTTTCTAAGGAGTGGTGAGATCTAATTAGTAACATGGCAAACCTGGTTATCTTTAGATAAGAAAATCATGAAGTTATTAAAGTGTCATTTTATCTTTACAAAATAAAACTTAGCTGTTAAAAAAGTATGTCAGTACACTTTCTATATGCACATTTGCACATATACTATTGGATGTCATTCTGTCTGAGGTTAGTTAAATAAACAAAGGCCATTTTTTCTATTTCAGTGATTTATAAAAAAATGTCAACTGAACAGGAGTGAAGATAAAGCTAGCTGATTGCAATCCAGTTTAGATAGCACCTCAGTATGTAAAACTCATCAGAGAAATAGACCTTAACTACTTGGGAATGAAATACAAAATATTTTATTATTACTAGATTAGATGTTGCATAATGGAAGAAATAAAGGATTATTCTTAATAAAAATGCCAAAAAATCACTCTTAACACTAGTAGGAAATCAGGAACCATACACTTTACATTAGGTTCACAGATCCAGAGCTTTACAGGCTGAGGGGAAAATGAACAATGGGAAACATAGTGCCCAGTACTGGGAGGTTACATCCGAAAGGAAGAAAACTTTTAAAGACTGCAAAGACCACTTCTGTCACCTTCTAAATTTAAAGTCACAAGAAAAACATCTGTTATCTTTTACTGATCCCTAAAAAAAGAGAGAACATAGTACCAAATCCAATAAAAAGTGGTTTATGATTAAGGACAATTAGCAGAAGCTGTATAGCATCACAATTTTATTATCAAGAATAATTTTTTTAAATAAATTTTATAAGCCCTCATTCACTGCTGGTGGGAATGTATACAGATATAGCCGCTATGGAAAACAATATGGCAACCCCCTCTTCTGGGTATCTACCCCCAACATTTGAAAACATTTGTTTGTAAAAATATATGTACCCCTATGTTCAATTGCAGCATTATTCACAGCGGCCAAGACATGAAAACAACTGAAGTGTCCTTCAACAGATTGTTGGATAAAGATGTGGTACATATATGCGATGGAATACTACTCAGCTATAAGAAAAGATAAAATACCACCATTTGTAACAACATGAATAGAACTTGAGAACATCATGCTAAAAAAGTAAGTCAGACAGAAAAAGTCAAGAACCATGATTTTCCCTTTTACCCTACTACCTTCCTCTCACCCCCCTTTCCCTCTGGTAACTACCATACTGTTGTCTGTGACTGTGAGTTTTTGTTGGTCTTGCTTTTGTGTGTGTGTGTGTGTGTGTGTGTGTGTGTGTGTGTGATTTTCTTTTTCTTCTTCTGGCTGCCTCCTGCATGCCCCCTACTGGGGATCCAGTCCACAACCTGAGCTTGTGCCCTTGACTGGAATCGAACCTGGGACCCTGCAGTCTGCAGTTCGAGCCAGACTGGCTAGAGCTTGTTTGTTTATTTGTGGTTTTATTATTTATTTATTTATTTATAATTCTTTATTGTTTAAAGTATTCCATATGTCTTCTTTTGTGTCCCTTGTTTTTTTTATTATTTATTTATAATTCTTTATTGTTTAAAGTATTCCATATGTCTTCTTTTGTGTCCCTTGACCTCTCCCCAGCCACTCCCACCCCCCTGTTCATTTGTTTTTTTCAGTTTTATATCCTACATGAGTCAAATACAAGATGATGGAGGGAGATGTGACTTTGGATGGTAAACACACAAAGCAAAATAAAGATGATGTATCACAGAATTGTGTACTTGAAAGTATATAATTTTATTAACCAATGTCACTCCAGTAAGTTTAATTTAAAAAAGAACAGATTTTAAAATGCACATATCACAATGTTTGTAGGGAACAGAATTACCTAACACAATTAATGCTATATACTTACTACTACAGTTGACTCTTGAATGAATGACACAGGTTTGAACTGCAAGGTTCCAATGAGGGCTTGGCTTCCCCACCCCCTCTTCTCTCTTTCTTTTAATTTTCTTTTTTGAAGTATTTTGTTTTTTTAAATGTTTTTTATTGACTTTTTAGAGAGAGAGAGAGAGAGAGGAAGGGAGAGGGAGACAGAGTAACAAAAACATCACTGAGAGAGAAACATCAACATTGATCAGCTGTCTCTTATGTGTCCCCTGATGAGGATCAAGCCCACAACCTGGGCACGTGCCCTGACTGGGAATTGAACCAGCAACCTCTTAGTGCATGAGTCAACACTCAACCACTGAGCAATACTGGCCAGGCATTCTCCCCACCCTCCTCCCCCAATAAATATATAGAAACACTTGATGGAGTTCTGCAATAATTTGAAACAATTCACAAGCCTTGTAGCCTAGAAATATGAAAAATATTTTTAAAAGTTAGATACACTATGAATGCATAAAATATATAGAGATACTAGTCTATTTTATCATTTTACTACCATAAAATAGCTACAAATCTATTGTAAAAAGTTAAAACTTACACACTTACAGACCATACATAGTATGCCATTGGCTGTGAAATGTAAACAAATGTAAAGATTAAATCATAACTGTATAAAATTAACTGTAGTAATACTGTGCTACTGTAATAATTTCATAGTGATCTCCTGTTGTATCAACTATACTAGGCTACCCTAAAACATTCATATATGCTTCTTAGTTATCAATTCATAAAACTTTATACCTGTAAATAAATATGAATTTCTTTTTCATAATACCTTTACATTTTTAATATCCAGTATGCGTAATACATGTAACATCTAGTGTTTTGTGTTAGATAAGGCAATATTGATGTAAGTTGTGACAGACAATTCATTGCCAAACAAATGACACGAGCTTACAGTATTGATAAATACAGCACAGTACTATAAATGTAGTTTGTCCTTATAATGTTCTTAGTAACATTTTCTGTCCTCTTGCTTACTTTATTGTAAGACTATAGTATATAATACATATAACATATAAAACATATGTTAATAGTCTACTTATGTTATGGGTAAGGCTTCCAGGCAACAGTAGGCGATTAGGAGTTAAGTTTTAGGGAAGTCAAGTTGCAGGATTTTTAACTGCATGGGGGGTTGGCACCCCAACCCCCAGGGCTGTTCAAGAGTCAAATGTATATACTTTCAGATTATAATTTGTCCTTAATTCAACCTTTGCACTTACAGAACTATAAACTGTTTTAGAACTGAAAGAAAAAAGTTAAGTGCCACTAAAAGAAAAGACTGCCTTCTTATTTTGTATACAAATCATTACACAAAATTCACTCGTAAGAAAATTCCAATCATTTGTTAAACTTAATGCCACTGGTAATTGTCATTCAGCTAAAGAGAAGCTTTTTACTCAGGATCTTAAACCCACTTTGTAGTGGTCTAAGCCTTTTCTAAAGTGTATTAACTTCTCTATGTTGTATACCTTATAGCTTGGAATCTTCTACTGATGCTATTGGGCATAACACTGTATAGATTTCAAGCATGAAACCAAATCTCACAAGAGGTTTAAAAGCACTTGAATTTTCTTTCCCAGGTAACCACAACATTTGTTCATTGTATTAATGACTAAGAGCAAATTGCACCTAACAAGACTCTTATTATACTAAAAGTCAAGCTTATATTTAGAGACCCTGGCTTGCTGTACAGAGAGGTATTCTCATTCCCCATAGGGAATAAAATTAGGTCCCCTGGAGAGTAGGATGATAATTCCCAGAAAGAAAGCACTGGATTATTTCTCTCTAATTTCACTCATTGGCTTTTTAACCAAGTTCACCCTTCCGCATTAAAATATTAAGTCTTTGTAAGTGTCTACAGGTAGAAAGGCCTTTACAGAATAGAGTGTTTTATGCAGGTGAGATTTTACATTTTGAATTCCCTCCTCTCAAATTACTTTACAAAGGAGATTAGCTGCTCTCTTTATTCAGTATGTTAAGATCAAGCTTGTGAAAAGAGTTCCCTAAGAATTTTCATACTTCTGGGTACGGAAGTCTATAAAGTTAATCTCTGAAACAACATATCAAGCTTACAGGTACAATGTTGAGGGAAGAGTGCCAATCTGGCTCATTTTACCTCCCATTTTCCCTTTTGAACTTTTGACACAATCATGATTATATCTGATTCACTTTAATAGTAGGGGAGTGGGAGGGAGAAAAAATCCAATCCTTTCTATGATTAGCTAATAGTTTGACAGGTTATACATTAAAAAAGGATCATGGTTAGTTTAAAGAAAATTCTTTTATTTAGTTTTCTCAGCTGGCTATGATTTCTCTTTGTATAAAGAGTGCCATACTTTTGATAGTCACATCAAGTAATTCTTAATATTATTTGTTCATTACTTTAGAGTGTAAGTTTGCCTATTAATGTCTTCCAGATCATCACAAGAAATTTCAGCTCAACTTTATCAAAATACAAATTGAAAATGCGCAGGTTTTTTGTTTGAGCCAATGAATGTGACCATTGATTACAAACTCTTATGACTGGTCACTTTTAACACTTAAAAAATGTTCTACTTTGGTTTTTTTGTGTTCATTTTTAAAGAAAGAGAAGTAAGGATAATTCTTTCCAACAGTTTGGGGAGGGATTCAACTATTTTTACATTCTGGGAGTATCTATACTAGAGTATAGTGCTAGATAAGGTGGGAAAAATAAATTTATGTGCTTAAAAATACCATTCATGCAGAAGAAACCAAGATGGCACCATAGGTGAACACCTAAACTGCTGCCTCGAACAACAATTTCAAAACTACAGCTAAAAGACAGAACGGACATCATCCAGAACCACAGGAAAGCTGGCTGAGTGGAAATTCTACAACTAGGAAAGAGAGGGGCTCATAGAGACTCAGAGGAGCTGCAAAAAAGCAGAGGTACAGAGTCATGCACGTGGAGAGGACGGGCGGTGGAGTGCCTGGCTGGCTTCCTCTAATGGGAGGGAGATGGAAACTCCCGACTGCACTGAACCCCAGTTTCGGGTAAGACTCATAAAGGGGTAGTCTGGACTGTCGTGAAAAGGGAGGAAGAGTGCAAGAAAACTTAGGGGAGCTGCAAAAGACGGAAGTCTGGAGGCACGTGCACAAGTGTGCGCAGAGAGGACTGACTGCTGATTGTGACACTAGCTTTCTCTAATGGGAGGAAGACAGAACCTCCCAACTGCACTGAACTCCAGTTCTGACTGCACCGCACCTCAGTTTCAGGCGAGACCCTGGGGACACAGACTCATATAAGTCCCCAGAGAGCATGGAAACTCAGGGGAGCTGCAAAAGGCAGAGGTCTGGAGGGGTTTTAGAGCGAGTGTGCACAGAGAGGGCTGCAGCAATTACCAAGGGGCACTGACATCTAGGAGCCTCACAGGACAGGGCTAATGGGAAGCCAAAGCTGTCTGCTCAGTCCTGAGACTCTGCCCCATCCAAGCTAAACACAGATGCTTTTGCAATTTTGCAAGTCTTGTATCATAAGGCTGACTCCAGCACAGAAGTTCTCCTAGCGTAGACACAGCTGATCCTTACAACCAATTGACTTGAAGGTCAATTCCCCCCAGTGATACCAACAACAATTGAGAAAAGGCTGTATACACAGTCCACAAAGGGGTGCACAAGAATCCACCTCAGGTAATTGGGGAGGTGGAGCTACTGGGCCATATAGGACACCTAGCACACAAAGCTACTCTACCAACTCAGGGAAGCAGCGAAAATGCAGAGACAAAGGAACAGATCACAAACGAAAGAAATGGAGGAAAACAAAACGACTGGATATACAGTTCAAAACCATGGTTATAAGGTTTTTCAAGAACTTCCTAGAAAAGATGGATAAATTTAGTGAGACCCAAGAGAAGATGAAAAAGGACCAACTAGAAATTAAACATACACTGACTGAAATAAAAAATATTATACAGAGACCTAACAGCAGACTAGAGAAACATAAGAATCAAATCAAAGATTTGAAATACAAAGAAGCAGAAAACACTCAACTGGCTGAAACCGGTTTGGATCAGTGGATAGAGCATCGGCCTGCGGACTGAAGGATCCCAGGTTCGATTCCGGTCAAGGGCGAATACCTTGGTTGCGGGCACATGCCCAGTAAGAGGTGTGCAGGAGGCAGCTGATCGATGTTTCTCTCTCATCGATGTTTCTAACTCTCTAACCTGCTCCCTTCCTCTCTGTAAAAATAATCCATAAAATATATTTAAAAACAAAAAAGAAAGAAAGAAAACACTCAACTGGAAAAGCAAAGAGCAAAAAGAATCCAAAAATTGCAAAATAGTATAAGGAGCCTCTGGGGCAGTGGTTCTCAACCTTCCTAATGCCTTGACCCTTTAAGACAGCTCCTCGTGTGGTGGTGACCCCCAATCATAAAATTATTTCCATTGCTACTTCATAACTGTAATTTTGCTACTGTTATGAACTGTAATGTAAATATCTGATATGCAGGATTTATTTTCATTGTTACAAATTGAACATAATTAAAGCATAGTGATTAATCACAAAAACAATATGTAATTATATATTGTGAAATATTTATTTCTAATTACAAATAAATGAAATTTTGTCTTGAATCGTGGTACAGCATGGGTAACAGTCTTACTATGACAACAGTAAACTACATTGCTACATTTTGCTACACCGAGGAGCAGTGTGTTGGTTCCTAAGACCATGGGAAATAGGTGTTTTCCAATAGTCTTAAGCAACTCCTGTGAAAGGGTCGTTTGACCCCCAAAGGGGTCGAGACCCACAGGTTGAGAACCACTGCTCTGGGGCAACTTCAAGTGTACCAACATCAGAATTGTGGGGGTGCCAGAAGAGGAGAGAGAGCAAGATACTGAAAACCTATTTAAAGAAATAATGACTGAAAACTTCCCCCACCTGGTGAAAGAAATAGACTTACAAGTCCAGGAAGCACACAGAACCTCAAACAAAAGGAATTCAAAGAGGACCATACCAAGACACATCATAATTAAAATGCCAAGAGCAGAAGACAGAGAATATTAAAAGCAGCAAGAGAAAAACAGTTACCTACAAGGGAGCAGCCACACGATTGTCAGCGGTTTTCTCAACAGAAACTATGCAGGCCAGATGGGAGTGGCAAGAAATATTCAAAGTAATGAATAGCAAGAACCTACAACCAAGATTACTCTATCTACATTACTGAATATACTCCCTATGTTGTACTTTACTTCCCCATATCATTCCTTTAAATGCACATATCAAAGCTATCATTCAGAATTAAAGGGCAGATAAAGAGCTTCACAGATAAGAAAAAGCTAAAGGAGTTCATCAACACCAAACCAGTATTATATGAAATGCTGAAAGGTACTCTTTAAGAAGAGGGAAAATAAGAAAAAGGTAAAAGCCAAAAAATTATGAACAACAAATACATATCTATCAACAAGTGAATCTGAAAAACAAGTGAATAAAAAACCTGATGAACAGAATAAACTGTTGAATATAATAGAATCAGGTGCATAGAAAGGGACTGGATTGACAATTCTCAGGGAGAAAGGGGTGAGCAGGGTGAGACTGGACAAAAATCATACACCTATGGATGAGAACAATGCAGGGGGTGGGGGCGGAGGTAAGAGCAGAGGGAGGGATGGAAACCGGGTGAAGGGGAGCTATGGGGGGAAGAGGAACAATTGTAATAATCTGAACAATGAAGATGAAATTTAAAAAAAAAAACATACATCATCAACAAAGTTGAAACACCAAGAACAAATAAATATCTGCAACACAAAACAAAGAGGTAATTTCAATAAAAGATAAAGTTAGAAAACAATGAAAGAAAAAGATGAATAACCTGACAAATAAAATAGGCAGAACACAGAAAAACAAATAGCCAATAACACACTTGACTCACACAAGAAATGCCAGTTAAAACAGTAAAATCCCATTTTCATATATCAAACAGGCATGCATTAAAATTTAATTCCCAGTGACAGTAAGGGTAGAGAGATAAACAACTAAAAACACCTGCTAATGCCCAGCTTGTATGGCTGTGGTTGAGCTTTGACCCTTGAATCAGGAGGTGTTGGTTTGATTCCTGGTCCAGGCACATGCCTGGATTGTGAGCTGTATTTTCCACATGCAAAAAGATACTGGTGCAGAGGTTTACATTAGCAGTGTTTATGTAATAGCAAAAAACCTAATTAAACCTTCTTCCTTGCATGCAAGAAGAAGCCAATTAATTTTCTCTCATCACTGATGTTTCTATCTCTCTTTCTCTCCCTGCCTCTCTCTGAAATCAATAAAAATGTATTTTTTAAAAAGTCATTAAAAAGAAAAATAAATAAATAAATAAAAATACGTGCTAATGGTAGTGAAAACTTGGCACAACCTGTAAGGAGGCCATTTTGGTAACATTTTTCACTCCTTTTAAAAAAATTATTTTCAATTAGAGTTGACATACAGTATTAGTTTCAGGTGTAAAACATAGTGAGTAGACTCTGACATACCTTATAAAATGATCACCCTGATAAGTCTAGTGGCCATATGACACCATGCATAGTAACTACATTACTGAGTATACTCCCTACGTTGTACTTCCCCATATCATTCCTTTTGAGCCAAGAAGCTCACTAATGATTAATCCTACAAATATTTCCACATGCAAAAAGAGGTTTACATTAGCAGCGTTTATGTAATAGCAAAAAACCTAATTAAATTCTTATAACTGAAAAATGCAATTTTATATAGCTTTTACAAAATATAACATTTATAACATCTAAATATGGAACACAAAAGAGCAAAAAGAAGTCAATCAAAAATCTCTACTCCATATCCTACCTCAACTACTAAAATAAAAAACATCAGTGGTTCTTCAACCTGGTAAACTTCAGAATTACTTGAGTAGCTTAAAACAATTTCTGAAGTGGAAGTATAACACAAATGTAGAAAAGTTCACTAATACATTGAGGTACAGTTCAATAAGTTTTCAATGGTAATAATCTGGGTAGTCATTAATAAAATTAAAAAAAAAAGTCCTGAATTGTAGGGAGAGGTTATAGGGTTAAGCCTCAGACTGACCTGCTGGCAAAGCAGCAAACAAGTCTCAGCTTAGAGGACACAGCCCTCTTAGCATAATTAAGTTTGATCTTGTGACTGCTGGCTAGATCTTTCCTGGGTAGCTAATGGGCTGTGGGAGGTGCAGCAAGTGCTGCCAAAACAAGTGAAACTTATAAGAACATTGTAAATTACCTTGTTTACCTCTGACTATAACATAAAGCATCAGCTTGCAGTCTGGATCTGTTCTGTGGTCTCAGTCTGCACAGAAGACCCACCTAGACCCAACTTATTCTCTTTGTCTTTTCTTCATCCTTCAGCGGCCCTCCCTCAGGCTCCCCAAACCTTGGCTGTGCTGGTGTGGCATACTGAGTCCTACTTCAGATCTCAAATCAACTAAACCAACTTTCAGTGGAATGGGCTCTTTAAAAAGAGTTCCCCAAATCTAAGTAACAAACTGATGAATTTAGTGAATCCAGAGACGTGAAAGCGTGGAACAAAGTGCAATGAGGGAAGGCAGGGGAGGGTGGTGGGTGTTAAGTAATCAAACAAGAACCTTGTATGCATATATACATGGCCCATGGCCACAGACAATCGGGGCAGTGAGGGCCTGGGGCGGGGTGGGGGTGGCTGGAGGGGATCAGTGGGGGAAAATAAGACATATGTAATACTTCCAACAATAAAGAATTACGTTTAAAAAATGCTTGGTGAACAAACATTCTGGAAAATAAAGTAAAAATAAAAAGAGTTCCCCAGATGATTTACACACAAATATAGAAACGATTACCATACCACATCAGACTGGTTCAAAGGATCATACAATAAGCAGCTAAAGCAGTACTTACAAGGAAATGTATAGCTGCAAATGTCTACATTGAAAAATATTTCTCAAATGAATAACCTAACCTTCCACCTTTGGAAACTAGAAAAAGAACAAACAAAACACAAAACAAGTAGAAGGAAGAAATAATAAAGTTCAGAGCAGAAATAGAGACTAAAAACAACAGAGAAAACATAGATGTAAAACATTCAATGTTCGAATTAAAGAAACAGGAGACTCATCAAATTTGAGATTATTTTTAATATGCTGTTTTATAAAACTTTTGACCCAATAGTCATACTATTCCTTTTATAAGAGAAGAAAATCAAAGTTAGTAACCCTACTCTCATTCTTACTTTAAAATCTCAGATTCATTCAGTATGAGAATACACTTTCTAATATTCCATATTATAGTGGTTAAGAGCTCAGTCTCTGTCTAGGGTTAAATTCCGGCAATACCACTTAGCTATGTGATTTGGGCAATTTAATATCCCTGTTTCTTAATTTGCTCATCTATAAACTGGAAATAATAAATAGTATGAAAGTAAATAACTAGATGATTTAGAAGTCAAATTAACCTAGATGATTTCTTTTCTATTTTTTGGGAAATCCTATAAATATCTTGAAATAAATAGGATCTGTAATGCTGAGAAACTCTATTCTTATAATCCTATCTCATACACTTGTTGTAGTGATAAAATGGGGTAATACATAAAACATTCTTAGAACTATAGCCATCACACAATAATTGCACTTTTTCTTTATATATATATTTTTTTTTACAGAGAAGAAGGGAGAGGGAGAGTTAGAAATATCAATGAAAGAGAAACATCAATCAGCTGCCTCCTGCAACCAAGGTGCATGCCCTTGACCAGAATCGAACCCAGGACCTTTCAGTCCGCAGGCTAAGGCTCTGTCCACTGAGCCAAACCGGTTAGGGCTGCACCGTAAGTCTTAAGTTTTTTCTGTGTTTTTCTTATATTACCCATTTTGTGTCTTTTTAAAACTTAGCAAAAAGTTCTAATATTATAACACTCTCCTTATACTTTTAACCAATTCATAGTGTGATGTTTACTTTGTATATCATCTATCGTTATTTCTGCTAAACCATTAGAGAGCAAACTGAAGGCGTTATAATCCCTTACCATTAGGTCCTTCAGTGTGCACTTCCTAAGGACATTCTCTTGTATATACACAGAACAAGGACCAAATACAGCACATTAAATGCTGACATACAGCCCATATTCAAATTTTACGAGTTGTCCCAATAGCATCCTTCATAACTCTTAAAAAAGCAGAATCCCTTTAAGAATCAATTACTCATATTCTCTTTAGTCTGCTCCAATCTAGAACAGTCCTCTTGCCTTTTAGCCATTCAAGTCATTGACAATTTTAAAGAGTGCAGGCCAGACATTTGTGTTTGTTTCCTCATGACCAGCTTCATGTTCTGCATTTGGGGCAGGAATGTTCCTAATGCAGGAATGTTGGCCTTCTCAGTGTATCACATCAGATGGCATATTGTCCTATTTCTGAATCACTCTGTTAAGGTTAGGTAAGCCAGGTTTTTCCAAAATGAAGTTACCTTTTTTCCTCTTTATTGTAGGTTTTTCTTACTCTTGTACTTGCCCTTTATAATAAAACTGGAGACCTGGTGCACAAAATTCATGAATGGACCAGGGTCCCTAGGTCTGGCTGGCAATCAGGGCTGATCTGTGGGGGCCCTGCTGGCACTCGCCTTGGCTGGCCTGAGGCCTGTGGGCATCTCCTGCATTGAGAGTCTGCCCACTGGTGGTCAGTGAGTGACATAGCGACGGGCCGTTGTTCCATCGTTTGGTCAATTTGTGTATTAGGCTTTTATTATATAGGACTCGGTACTACCTGGAATTTACCCAGATAAATTTAAAACTTAAAGAATGAGCCCTAGCCAGTTTGGCTCAGTGGATAAAGTGTCGGCCTGCAGACCCATGGATCCCGAGTTTGATTCTGGTCAAGGGCATGTACCTCAGTTGGAGGGTCCTCCCCAGCCCAGGCCCTGGTCAGGGCTCATGTGGGAGGCAACCAATTGACGTGTTTTTCTCACATCAATGTTTCTCTCTGTCTTTCCCTCTCTTTTCCACTCTCCCTAAAATAAATGGAAAAACAGCCTCAAGTGAGTATTAACAACAAGATAAAAAACTAAATTAAATTTTTAAAAAGCTTACAGAATTAACTTTTAAATTTAAAGCTTCTTGGAAAATTCACATTTTTAGGTAAAGTTATTTGCCTGATTTAACCATTAGGAGAGAGACTGGCTTATTGTAGGAAAGCTCTACTCTGCCAAGTACAGTGTGAAAATGCAAAATCAGAGAGGATTTATAGTTTACATGGCTAAGATGGAGCCATGAGTAGTTGTACTTGCCCTAGGAGAAATTCACGGCACCTCTAAAGCTTCTATGCATCTTGCCTTATCATTTCCAAGAGGAGGATGCATTTTGAATAGCTCATGACGAGGTGATGGATTGTTTTATGTACCTGAGATGTTCAGAAAACTGGAAAAGAACAAGACTAAAAATCCGAAGACAGTTCAATATTATTTTGTTACTGTACACTTGTTCTAATCATGTACCAGAAACAAAGCTCCAAAAAGATGAAATGATATAAGAGGTCTGTATGCAAATGTTATAAGAGTTCTGTAGGCTAATACCATTAAACTGCTATTTTAAATTAAAAGGAAACCAACCATTTTCCACTAAGTATTACTAGTCACATGGAATAAAATCATTAGGAATCCAGACATTATATGAGAAAGAACAGATTTCTGCAGCCAAGTGCTCCCTTCACATCTAAGCGGAGGAAACTGCCACATTATTAGTCTCCAAAGAACTGAGTCTTACACACTTACACAGGCTGACCTATTAAAGTCAGGAGCTCACAGATACCCTATATGTAACCCGATTATCGCTGATAGCTAAGCAGAAAACCAAGCCTCAAAATGTGATCACCTGAATATAGCTTAACAAAAGATATTAGAAAAATGTTTACTAGGTGTTTCTAGTATTTCTTCAGATAGTGTCACGTGTACATTTGAAAAGAGAGACTGGCAACGACATCAAAAGTATACTCAATAGACCATACTCTATTCAACCAATCCTAAGAGATGTAAATGGATGCCCCACTACAGTTCTCATTAAACGGTTGCATTTCTCCAAATATCTACATCTAGAGATAAAGGATAAGCTGAGAAGTGCTTAAGCTATTACCTCTCCCTTCAGTACTTTTGATACTTGTTTTACCCAATCTGGAACAGCATGAATAACTGGAGATATGTTTTATAACCTAGATGAACTCTAAATATGTCTGGGGAGAAGTCATTTAAGTGAAGAATAAGCTTTTAGTCTGGTGAACCTTTGAAATGTAGATCGTCACTAAGCCAAGGTATTTGGTTTAGTTTTGTAAAAAAAAAAAAAAAAGGGGTGGGGGGGACATGGCTTTCCAGTGATACAATTTCCCGCTATTTTAGAAGAAGTATCCTTTATGGTATAATTTCCAAAACAATAGAAAAGAAATTATCTAGATTGGTTTAATGCACAAACCAAGTAATTCCATATACTTTTCCTTCTTTGTCCATATTCTTCATCTGTGAATTGGCAACAAGACTCATTTACAAGCTCATGCAAGGTTTTTCAATGAGCGACCCTTAATGGACTTGTGGAATAACAATTCTACTGTAAGGTAAAATTCACTCATATTTGCTTATGAAATTTACTTAATCCTACAGATTTCTCCAGATATAACTGAACTCTGGTCGGGGACCACACAGACTTTACATCCAACCCAGACCGTTCTAGACAGGACTGGAGAAAAAAAGGTAGAATACACTCTGAAAAGCACTATTTTTCTCATCCCAGTTCACTTTAGTTAAGCAATTTCCTAAGGTAATAAATGATCATATCAAAAAAAATTAAGTCTTAACCTTTGGTAAGATTAAAAGTTCTTCTATCTTAATTGTCACAGAGAACTGGGTCTGTGTGAAGTTGGTGCACATGTCGGAGATTGTCACAGGGGTCACAGTGACTACTGACCAGAAACACAGTGAGATGGGGCAAAAAGGTCAAAGAAACTCAACAGAAAAAGCCCTGTGTACACTGATCCTTTCATAAATGACCCCCCTGTATATTTGAGGTCAATATAAATTAAAATCAACTAAAGACAAGACCAACAAGTCAACTTCAATTCCAGGAAAACTGGACAAACAGATGTCTGATAGTTTTGAGTCTAACATTTTAAAATATATTTTTATTTATTTTAGAGAGGAAGGAAGAGGGAGAGATAGATAGAAACATCAATGATGAGAGAGAACCATTGATCAGCTGCCTCCTGCAAGCCCCCTACTGAGGGCTAAGCCGGAAACAGGGCATGTGTCCTTGATCAGAATCGAACCTATGACCCTTCAGTCCACGGGCCAATGCTCTATCCACTGAGCCAAGCTAGCTAGATCTTGAGTCTAACATTTTAATTCAAATAGCTCCATTTGGCTAAAGGTTACTGTATTAGACCAATTTTAGACTAAGGCAGATCAAAAGCTCTAGAGTAAGGCAGATAAAATAACATTTTTTTCTAAATAATCCACTTAACTATATTCAGAACTGATAACCTAATTCAACTTATAAAGCTCTTCTTAATTTTATGAATATTTTTTCATATTCTACAGTTATAATTTTTCTACTATGCTCCCTTAGTTTTGACACTCTTTTTTAAAAAATACCACACATTTATTTTTATTTATTTCAGGGAAGGGAGGAGAGAGAGATAGAAACATCTGATAAGAGAGAATCATTGGGGATGTGCCCTAATGGGAAAACTCCTGGTTGATAAGTTGATGCTCAACCACTGAACCACATAGCCAGGCTGGTTTTGACATTCTTGAATACTCTTCATACAGCTCTGGTTGCCTTATATACTTGATACATATTTTCATGTACGTCAACACCTTTTCCTAAATTGGATTTTTAAAATCTGTCTTATCAGGAAAAAAATACAGAACAAAAAAACCCACTTGTTTTCCATGTATAAGATGCTATATTTTTCTAAAATTGTCAGACTGAAAATTGAAGGGCATCTTATACACAGAAGTCAGCTGAGAAGGGTGCCAAACCTGCACATAGATGCCCATACCTTTTCAGACAGACTTCCTGCAATCAGCGAGCCTTATTGTTACTGACGTCAGCTGATGCCATAATTGGAGGTGGAGTGCACAGATGCAATAGAGACCAACCAGAGCATTCTGAGCCCATAAAGATGTAAAAAATAAAAAGATAAATACTGGTAAGCAGTTGTCTTACTCTGCAAAATTCAAACGGAATGTAATCAGCTATGAAAAAGAGCATGGATATAGAGCTGCAGAGAGACAATTTGGACCTCCTCCCACTGAGTGTATGATCAGACAGTGGAGAAAACAGGAAGAACAACTCCTTAAGAGGCCAAAAAAGAAGGCCTTAAGAGGAAAACCAATAAAATGGGCAAACTTGCAACAGCACCAAAGTGCCTTATGTGTATCAACCAAGCTTATTCAATATCAGGCAAGAATGTTTGCAAGTGAAATGAACATTGTTAATTTTACAGGAAAGACAAAATGGTGCTTCATTTCATGAGGAGATAAGGGTTGGCCATGAGAACATGAACAAAGTTAGCTCATAAAATGCCACCAGTTTATGAGGATGATCTCACATATATAGACAGTGACTCAGAAGACAGCAGTGGTACAACAGAAGTTGAAGAAATTGATCTGACTGGAACTAATAGTGATGAAGAAGAGAGCAGTGATGCAACGGAGGCTGAATAAGGTGCTGTGCTACATAATATCATAGTACTGGTATGTAAACATTACCTGCGGTAATTACTAAATAAAAATGTGTTCTGTTTTATGTTTAAAATATTGATTTCTTAATTTGGGGTTGGAAAAGTGGGGTCCATCTTATACACGGAAAAATACGGCAAATAAATAAATAAAGCACACACAAAAAAAGATAAAATCTGTCTTATCACAAATGGATGTGGACGTTTTAGAAAACATTGTTTTTGCTCATTTTTAAATGACCACCTGAAGTTAAGATGGAGGTTCCTTCTCAAAATTCAAAAAAGTATTGTGACATCAGAAGAAATTGTGAAGTTATACATTTACTGCCAGAAATACTTAAATATATTTTAGACTTTAAGCCCTAGAATTATAAATTGCAAAAGTCAAAGTACTTTTCTCCTAATGTGTGCTGTGAATGGAAGATGCTATACTTCTAAGGCCTTAACTTGGAATTATGAAGGGTCAAAGGCCTGAGAAAGAATGAAATATTTCTAAGTTAAATTTTAATCAAGAGTCCATAACCTAAAGAGTTCATCACCTGATACACATAATTTTACACTTGTCTAGTATTAGAAGTTAGCCCTCTCTCATTCAAGGGCACTAGACAGATCACAACAGAAGCATAAACAACTTTATCAAAGGTTATGTGGTTTTTTCTCCTATATTCAGTGTTTTAGTAATTTTCTCTTTAGTTTGGAAAAATAATTCTTTACAGCCTATTAACTTAACAAAGGTACTCAACTTTTTCCATGAGAAAAAAAATATCTTTCACATCTTTGGTAAAGCATCTTGGCAGACTAGAAGGAATGATAATGAGAACCAACAGTACTAGATTATAATGGGAAAGAAGAAAGATAAGGCCGTGGCCTATGACCAAGGATCAGTGTCAGGGTGAAACTAAGTCTCTACTGACTCACTCTCTTGGAGTCTAGAGTGTCTCTTTCTGTTAGAAATTATCTTTAAGACAGGAGTATGGTCACTCTTATTAGTTTCCTATTGCTGCTGCAGCAAATTACTACAAACTTAGTAGTTTAAAACAATACAAATTTATCTTACAAGTTTGGAGGTCA
>PVJN01033335.1:0-23501 GCA_004026805.1 Lasiurus borealis | reverse complement strand
GTTCGCAAACAAAGCCCAGGCCGTGCCACAGGGTAAGGCCACCACCAAGAGCCACTCGGCACGCTATGCTCCCAGATGAATGCAAGGGACGCGCCTGCCTCAAAGCCTGGCCACGGGTAAAAGAAGAAGGAAACAAAAAATCAGCCCTCTGAATCGTTACAACAAACCAAATGCATGCAAGTCTGCAGCACAAATTCATTCAAAAAATCAAGGGCCCAAACACGCTAAAGCAGAAGGTTAAATGTGAAGGGACACCGTTGGTGATACCTCAGGCACAGAGCAGAAGCAAGCAAGTATCTTCTGGAAGAATTTGTCTATGGCCTATACCTGGAAGAATCCCCACACATAAAGTTATGAGAAAAATGAATAGCAGACAGTTTTAAATGAATCAGTTAATTACTTAATTCACACACACACACACACACACACACACACACACACACACACACATAAAGCTAAAAAACAAGACAGGATGACTAATAGCCAGCAGAATCAGATTCACAGAGATTGGAATTACCAAATTCAGAATATAAAATAAAATATTTCAATACGTTTAAAGCAATAGGCAACTTGAAAACATAGTAAAAATCCTATATAATGTAAGACTAATATGCAAATAGACTAAACAGTGGAACGACCAGTCACTATGACATGCCCTGACCACCAGGGGGCAGACACTCAGCACAGGGGCTTCCTTTTGGTGGTCAGTGAAGCAGTAGCAGCAGTGGCAAAAGCCTCTCCCACTCCATGGCAGTACAGTGGTACCTCGAGATACGAGTTTAATTCGTTCCATAACCTTGAGGCATGGGAAACTATGAGATGCTCGAGTCTCGGTAAACTGGTGGGTCGTATGCAGCCAGCCAGCCTATCCACGCGATTACTCCTATCTCAAATGTTGCTCATATTTCAAAGCAAAAATCACTCGCTTGATGGCTCGTATCTCAAAAATCTCGTATGTTAGTGCACTCGTATCTTGAGGTACCACTGTATTAAGAATGTCTGACTGACAACTTAGGGAGCGGGCCTAACCCATCAGTTGAACATCCCGCAAGTCTCCCAATTGCAAGAGGGAGCAGGCAGGCTGAGGGACCCCCATCATCACCACCAATCTCTAGTTAACAACCAAGCAAATATTAAGAAGTAAAATAACAAAAAAAAACAAAAACTCTGGTTTCCAGAAATAAAAAAATGACATTGAAATAAAAAACAAAATGGGTAGATTTAACAACAGATTAAAATAAGACAAAATAAAGACACTGTCAGACAAAGAACTCAGAATTCGTCAGCAAGAGACTCTTAAGGGAAGTCTACAAATTTCTGGTCAGAAAAAGTTATCCCAGATAAATGATCAAAAATGAAAAATCATTCAGCAAAAAATGTGACAAGTGTGTCACATTTAAATAATAACAAAATCCTAAATCTCACATGATTAATACTTTTCTTTAAATCTACTAAGTACACAATAACAATAGCATAGGGCAAAGAAGAGTAGTGACTTAAAATGTAAGGTTTTATTTGGGAGAGAGAAAAGAGGCTGATGAAATTTAGACTTTCATAAGTAAAGCATGTATGTTAAAATTCCTAGGGTTATAGATAAAAAATATAGCAATAAATATGTAACAAACTAGCACAGGTAGGAATGTGATGAGAAAACAATTATCAGTGCAAAATAATATATATGCAAGAAATAAAGGCATACATAGAAAGTACACAAAGAAATAAATCCAAATTCATGAAGAATAAGTAGAAAAGATTACCTATTTTTTAAAAAAGAAAAGAAAGAGGAGATGCTAAATATTTGAAGCAGTTACGTTAGGGTCATTGGGAGAGAAGGGGGATAGTATAGGGCAGGAAGGCAGGGACAGAAAACTAAATTCTCCAAGGGTTTAAAAAGCTAAAATATTCCCATGTGAGCCTTTGCCTTACCAGACATGAACTCTAAATTAAATCCGATGTAACAGCTGATCTTTAATTTACATAAAAAATCAGCTGGGCACTGACTGAAATGCAGATTCTGATTCAGTAGTTCTGAGTGGGGCCTTAGATGCTGCTTTTCCAGCAAGTCCCCAGGTAGCACTGATGCTGCTAGCACTGGAATCCAGTTTGAATATAAAAATATCGGAGTATATGATCAACAAAGATTTAATTTCTTTACAGATAGGCTAATCAACAAGGTAGATATAATCCAGAGAAAAGCAAGGACAGGCCCAGGATATAGCTACCAAGTCCAAACTTCAAAAGTTTGAAAACAAAGTTTTGTTTGTTTGTTTTGTTTTGTTTTGTTTTGTTTTTTAAGTTTCATACAAAGACTCCATAGGAAGCAAAGCCTTTTGTGTTTTTATCTCATTTCGTGTAAATATTCATGTATTTCACTGTCGAGACCCTAGTGTGTTTGATTAAAAAATGCTGCCCTGCTAAACAACCAAAAAATCTTGAATTCCAAAATACATCTGTGCCAGAGGTTTTGGGTAAGGGGCTGTGAACCCATAATGCATTTCTGTCATTCCTTGACTAATCAGAGCTTTTGTGACCTTTTTATAAACATTTGCTTCTAAAGTACAGAATATTGGGATCAGGAAAGAAAAGTAATTATTCAGTCTCAAAAAAACCTCCCCCACCCCCCCAGGAAATTACATACTTAAGGTAAATTCCAAGTTATCACTCACTTGGGGTTTTATTTCTGTTACCTGAAAACAATATGACATGGACCTAATTTCAGGTTGTAATGGGGATAGACACTGAGTATCTTCCAGGCAGAGCTTTCTCCTTAGACATGCCATTCTTTGAAAAGAAAGAGATGCCACATTAGCTTAAAATAAGCTAAAAAAAAAATCTTTGGACATAATGAAAATATATCTATATAAAAAGTAAGTCACAATTTAGGTGACACCAAAATTGCTAGTTGCTGAATTTGAAGTAGTAACATGCAGAGCTATATATAGACATAAAAACCTTTAGAGAAATCTCTAGTCCCATACAGGGCTTTTCCCAACGGTTAGTTACCTTTGATTCCCAAAGCATGAAACCTGGAGAGATAGCAAAGGTACTCTCCCATGACCAGTTCCCTCCCCACAGTCAAAGCACACACCATCACAGATTAAAAGTACTTCCAGGAGCTCCAGCTGGTTTGGCTCAGTGGATAGAGTGTTGGCTTGCAGACTGCAGGGTCCTAGGTTCGATTCCAATCCAGGGCACACGCCCAGGGTGCTGGCTTGATCCCCAGTAGGGGGCATGCAGGAGGCAGCCAATCAATGATTCTTTCTCATCTCTCTCTTCCTCTCCCTTCCTCTCTGAAATCAATAAAATAAAATATTTAAAAAAATACTTCCAGGAGAGTAATAAAGTGGTCACATCAGGTGTTGTTTCATTTATTCCTTTTGAGATCCCTGCACATTTTATGAAGAATTCGAAACTCTCACCTGTACAGAAAGATGACCTATTGTCAAACATTTACAGTAGACACACTAAGCTCAATCCATAAAGTAAATGATAGCAAACACATCAATCAACAGAGACACGACTGAATAATGAGGGCCATATCCAAGAGCCGTGTGAACTGTAAGTGCCTTCCACTACCTGCTCCTTTTAAAATGGTCAATTAGAAAATCCTTCCCGTCCAAGAGACGCTCTGTCAAAGGCGTGAAAATAAGCCTGATGATCCTAGTGATTTATGAGGCTTTTGTTGTTGTTTTAAGGACAAGAAGAGTATAGCAATAGAAAGATCACTTAAGGTATTTTTATTTACTTAAATTTATTTATAGGGATGACATTAGTTAATAGCATTATGTAAGTTTCAGGGGTACAATCCTATAATACAACATCTGTATACTGCATGTGTGCTCACTGCCCATAGTCTAGTCTCCTTCCATCACCATACATTTGAGCCCCTTTACCTTCTTCATCCTCCCCATCCATCACCTTCCCCTTTGGTAACCACTGTGGTGTGTGTCTACAAGTTTGTTTCTGTTGCTTATATGTTGCATTCTGTATCATTTGAGGAATGATTGCATAAAGAACAGGTGGTACAGATATAAAATGTAATACTACTCAGCCATAAAGATGATGAAATATTGCCATTTTCAAAACATGGATGGATCCTGAGAACATGATGTAAGATGAAATAAATCAGATGGAAAAGGACAGGAGCCATAAGATTTCACTCATATGTGGGATAGAAATATCATTTTAAAGAGAGAAATTTTACTGGGAAGTCAAGGATGGTTGAAGTAAACAATGAATGAGTCTCCTCCTAATTTACCGATTTAAACAACACTTGCTGTAAGATATTTTATACCATCAGTTCACCCACAAACATGTTACTATAGGAATCCATTTAAAATAATTTCAAGCAATGGTTGTTGCCAATAGGGATAAAGTTGTTGCCAATGGGATAAAGCCCCAGCAGATCCACAAATCTTGACCTGAGAACTATTTTGTAAAAATCAGTAATGGAGGGAAAACATTCTTCCCCACCCCCCACTGAAATAGATTAAAATAAATAGGCAAGTTGGAAGTCAAAATAAAATCAATCCTAGATGCTGAGAGGACATTTTCAAAGTGTGCCAGCTGGACATTTAATAAAAGTGGTAATTATCATAATTCAGTTTTAATTCAGAAGATTCTCCTTCTGGGCAACATATGCTGATCATTGGTAAAATTTCCCCTAAAAATACACTGTACATGAGAATATGTACAGCATATTTTTTGATATATTGAAATAAATCTGTTATAATAGTTCTAGCCAGTAATACTCTAGATACTATAAAAAAAATAGTAAGATTCATGTGTCATATCAAATGTATCTACATATACAATATACTTTATAATATACTTTAAAACTGCCATATCTTTTACAGGGACATTTTTATATTTCCAAAGCAAGGTGTTTTTTTTAATTCAACGATTGCTTCATGAAATAAATACACATGACAAATCTTCAGGAGAGAGATTTCTCTGTGTGCTATTTAACAACCAGATAGATGACATCTATCTATCTAATGATCTCTCATTTGTGACACACCAAAGCTTCTTTTGTTGTGTCAACCGAGACCTTATCTTCAATTTTATCGCTATAGCTGAGGCTGGGTGGCCCCATGAAATGACACCCCTGCAATTCTAGCCTGTCAGTTAAACTGCAACAAAGCAGTGGGATCTAACAATCACTAAGAATTCCGTGCTGCTTTCTTGCTCATCTCCTTCTATGGATGAAGACAAAGAAATCCTTGCCGAACTTTGATGACCTGCCCAAGAATATCAGCGTGCCTATCCTGGCACAAATTCATATTTGAAAAACATATTTTTCCCCAGACATGCGGCACAAGTGATTTTTTTCAAGGTTTTGCTTTTTTTAGATTAAGCTTGAAGAAAGCTGCCAACACTTTATTTGAAAGGTATTTCCAGGTCATTCCCCCCCAGGGCCCCAACTTCAACAATTTGACATCAGTGGCCTCTGAATCCATTGACCTGACCACCTATTCATGGTCATGTACCTGCCTTATGGCTTCACTTTCCTTGTCATCCAACGTGGTCCATTGTACTACCCAATTAATCACTCTTGTACCTTGCTTCCCAGCCCATCTCTGCCTCTCTCTCTTCTTCTATATTATTCAATTGGCAAAACCACAACCTTGATTAAATATGATCATCCTGATTCTCTTCCTATATCAGAGAAACTGACCCAATCTAGAGAAAATAAACAAGTGTACTGGCAGGCTCTATTTAAAGATAGGACACTGATCACAAAAAGCTTTCAGACTGTTCAACAACCTTATCAACTGCCCTTGCCAACCTTCATCCTGCTGCTGGAAAACTATTTTATGTTTTTACCCTTTCCTCACACTCATCTGATTATTTTGATTCTTATTTTTCTTAGAAAACAGGAGCAAGCAGAAGATAGCACAGCACCTTCCCACAGCTATATTTACTCACCTATATGTAACTGCACAAATCTAGTACATTCACCTATATGTAATTGCACAAAACTAGATCATGCAATGCCTTAGTTTCAGCTAAAATGCCCTGACCCCACTTGGTACACTGGATTCACATCCCTCATGCCTACTTACAGAGAGCCTTCTATTCACTCCTTTATTTCTACTGAATAATCCCCATCAATTTTCAAATGTGTTATAATAGCTTTCACCTTTAAGAAAATATGCAAATATTTCTGACTTCACATCCTATATAGCTATTCACTCCTACTCTTCCCCATAGTAAGAAAGAAAGAAAGAAAGAAAGAAAGAAAGAAAGAAAGAAAGAAAGAAAGAAAGAAAGAAAGAAAGAAAGAAAAGAAAGGAAGGAAAGAAGGAAGGAGGGAAGGAGGGAGAGAGGGAGGGAGGGAAGGAGGGAGGGAGGGAGGGAGGGAGGGAGGGAGGGAGGGAGGGAGGAAGTCTCTTAAGAACCAGTCATTCTCTCTCCAGGTCCTCATCTCTCATTCTCACCTGAATCAATTTCAATCAGGTTTTTGGCCCTCGCTCATGTCCTGACACTGTCAATGGACATTGTCAATGTCACCATGATCTCATGATGCCATATCCAATGTTCAAGTGGTGGTCAAAGTCCTCAACCTCTCAGCAACATCCCCATGGCTCCTTACTGCTCCCTTGGTCGTGGCCCTCTCTTCTTGCAGCTTGGAGACACTTCACTTGCCCATTGTCCTCCTGTCCTCAATGGTTGTTCCTTCTCAGCCTCCTCTTTTGGTTCCTCTTCAGCTCCTCAACATCTTAATACTGGGAGGAGCCCAAACACCCAGCCTTGTTCCTTCAGCCCTAATGGCTCTCCTGAATTCCAGGCTTATATATGCAATGGCCACCTTCCTTTGAACACCCTGTTTCCCCGAAAATAAGACAGTGTCTTATATTAATTTTTGCTCCCAAAGATGCACTAGGTCTTATTTTCAGGAAATGTCTTATTTTTCCATGAAGAAAAATACGGTACACATTTATTGTTGAACAAAAAAAAAAAAAAAGAAAATTTATTACCTGCATATGATACGGTAGTAGTTGTCATCACAAACCAGCTGACTGATTGGCCGCAGCACAGCCAGAGCTGTTGAGGCAGTGTGAGGTCTTTTTAAATCAGGAGTCAGACGCCTTATGGTAGCTTCGGGGGCCTTATATTCCGGGGAGGCCTTATTTTCGGGGGGATGCCTTATATTACAGTGAGAGGCAAAAATGGAAGTAGGTCTTATTTTCGGGGGATGCCTTACTTTGGGGAAAACAGGATAGGTATCAACATCTCAAACATTTTCCTCATCTAAGACAATGGTACCCTCATTCAGCCAGATGCTCAGGCCAAAGTTCAAATCCAGTTAGAAAATCCAAACTGCAGTACATTCAAAGCATATCCTGGCCCAGTTGTTGTGGCTCTATGGTTGAGCATTGACCCAGGAACCAAGAAGTCCCCAGTTCAATTCCGTCTCAGGGCACATGCCCAGGTTGCAGGCTCAGTTCCAGGTGGGGGCAGGCAGGAGGCCAATCAATGTGTCTCTCCCATTGATGTTTCTATCTTTCTATTGCTCTCCCTTCCTCTCTCTCTAAAATCAATTAAAGCAAATCTAAAATATAAAAACAAATCCTGAATCCAACCATCACTTACCAACTGCACCCAAGTCCCACCTGGACTCATGTATAAGCCCCTAACCTGTCTTCTTATTTGTATCCTTGCCTCTTATAGCCTACTCTGGGATCATCTATAATAATAAAAGCATAATATGCTAATTCGACTGGACATCCTTCCAGACAACCTTCCAAAAGAAGCTGGGGCTACAGCTACGGGATTGAGGGATCCAGGCAGCCAGCATGGCTGTGGAGGCCTGCCCTTGCATGAATTTCGTGCATCAGGCCTCTAGTCCATTTCAAACAGAAAGCAGATCATGGCTCTTCCACAGTCAAAACTCTGATGGCTACCCATCAGATGTAGAAAGGTCCAGAAGGCCCTGCTTATCTGGCTGCTGACTACCTCTGCGGCTTTATCTCCTCCCAGATTCTCCCTTGCTCACCCCCACTCCAGCCACACTGGCCTCCTTGCTATTCTCCAAATACCTACAATGTCCCTGGCCTTCACAACTGCTCTTTTTGTTCACTAAAGCATTCTTCCCCGGGTATTGACATGGCTTTTCCCCTCACTTCCTTCAATTTCTTGTTCAGAGAGGGCTTTTTTGAACACCCTATCTAAAATTATCCACCGTGCCATTCTCTTGTCCATCCTCCTGCTTTATTTGTCTCCGTAGCACTCATTCACTAACGTTATGCTGTATCTGAAAGGGTTAATGAGAATAAAAGGGAGCAGAGAGAACTTATTGTGTTTAGCAGGTATCTCGTAGAAAGCTCGCAGCCTGGAGCCTGGCAGAGTCTGGATAACCACTAGACACCTGGCATGGGAGGAACCCAGGACGGACCGGACCCCTGTGTCAGCAGAGCGGCTTGCAGCCAGCGAGGATTAATAAAAACCTTTCTCCCCCTTCAGTCTCTCCTGACTCCTTTTTGTCTGACTCAGCCTGTCTGCATCCAGCCACCTGAAATAAAAGCTTTCTTCATGCATTACAGCCTCGTGTCGTAGGTGCGTGACCCCAGCCCACTCTGAAATTTTCAGTATCTTTACATGTTTACTTATTTATTACCCAGCTCCCTCACTAAAAGGTAAGATTCATTAAGCTGAGACTCTGTCTTATTCTTCACTGTACCCACAACCTCTAGAGCTGGGCCTGATTTATACCAGATGCCCAATAAATGTTTGTTGAACAAATTACCAATTTAACCAATCTGAGCTATAAGGATGTGTCGTCAAGCAGGCTGTTCCCATATACCAAAATGATAAAGTAGAATTTTGATTCATAGATGCCATTTAAAAAAAAAAGCCTATGTTATTTTAAATATTCTTCATTCAATTTCCTAGACAGATAGTAAGATAGAAAGAATAGAGATTATGCATTGGTCTTCTTACCTCCCGTTTCAGATTAATGATAACATGCATCCACTGGCTAATTAACAGCAAATCTTAAGCCCCTGCATAGTTAGTTAGATCTATTGTGATCTGAAAGTTTCATGGGAAGGAAAAGCTATTTTTTCCAGTTGAAATTAGGGTCTCAGGGGTATGCTCAAAATCTCAATCTTAGGATATAATCAGCTTCTCTCTTATTTAGTAATAAGTATGGCTATGTTAGGAATACAGTGAAATAACTAGTATTTTCTTCATTATTCAAATGAATCTTCTCTGCCCAATTAGATCACAAGCTGTCTGAGTATGGGGGTGCACCTTAGACACGCTAGCCATGCCAAATTGAGTCCTTTATGCCAACAAAAGAATATTGCTTAAGACACATATCTACATGTTGGTTGGCTACAATTCAGTTTCTCACAGTTGATTAAAGACTCAGAAAGGCCGAGACCGGTTTGGCTCAGTGGATAGAGCGTCGGCCTGCGGACTGAAAGGTCCTGGGTTCGATTCCAGTCGGGGGCATGTACCTTGCTTGCGGGCACATCTCCAGTGTGGGGTGTGCAGGAGGCGGCTGGTCAATGTCTCTCTCTCATCGATGTTTCTGACTTTCTATCCCTCTCTCTTCCTCTCTGTGAAAAATCAATAAAATCTATTTATAAAAAAAAAGACTCAGAAAGATGGCGGCTCCATCTCAACACTTGCTTTCACAGTCCCTGCGTCATAGGATGGAATGTGGTGAATCATTTTCCCATTCTCCAACAATTTGCTCAGATTTTATGGGCCAAATCAAGTCTTCCCTGCCTTCAAAGGAGGAAGGACAGTGTGATACTATGATCCTGCCAGAATATTTGCAGCCTTTACAACTGCCACTTTCCTCTTACACAACCTCGAACAATAACTTTTACCTAACAGTAGACAAAGACATTTCTGTTTAGCTCATTCATTCTATCCAGTCACATATGTGAGCACACAACTGGCTTTTCAATAGAGAATCCCAACCCCAAATGGTAAAATTCCTGAAAAGAAAAAAGAAAAAAAATTCATGTTTTAAAAATAAAAAGCAAAATTAAATAATGCTATGTTTCTTAGGAGTTTCATAATAGCAACCAAAAGCTCCCATCCCTGATGCATAAAATGTATTTTAGAAGAAAACACTAGTAAACAAAACTCTGCTCATACTTCCTTGGTGATGCTTCTAATTTTGCAGGCACCTGGATGAAGACCTTTCTTGGCTATAACCCAGGCGTACCTGTGGCCATCTACATGAATAAAGATGAGCTCTGACCTGGTGACTTCAAATTCAGCTAAGGACGATCCAGAAGCCAGGGAACAAGATAAGATGAATGAAGAGCTAAAAAGTATTGGTGTCTATGCAGAGATTTGTATATGACAGATTAAGTACTCGTCATAAGCAAATGACAAAGACAGACATGACAGATAAAATGAAGATAGAGGAATATCTGCAGTATTCTAGGCTTTTATAGTTCAGGTTACATAAAAGCTTATGAACCATAGTGGGAAAAAAAAAGGTGGGGGACAGAAGTGCTAAATATAAAGAAAATTGGATAAGCAAGTATGGAAATGAAGAGTAAATGAATAAATGCTCACTGAGAACATATTTATATACTGAATCAAATAACTTTATTATAAGCTTTCATGTTCCACACAGACCTGTGAACACCTACACTGTCCCAATTCCTTCATTGATATAAGAGGAGAGTTTAAATGATCAAAGACCTAATGGAAAGAGGTTTGATGACTGAACCCCCTTTGAGTACCTGGCCTGGTGTCCCCTCACAGCATAGGACATTGGTGGACAGAGAAGAGAAACTTTTTTTTTCTTTCTTTATAGTTTTATGGATTTCAGAGAGGAAGGGAGGATAGATAGAAACATCAATGATGAGAGAGAATCATTGATCGGCTGCCTCCTGCATGCCCCTTACTGGGGATCAAGTCCACAACCCAGGCATGTGCCCTTGGCCTGAATCAAACCTGGGACCCTTCAGTCCGCAGGCTGATGCTCTATCCACTGCACAAACCAGCCAGGGCGAAGAGAAACTTCTTGATGCATCTCAACCGTCATGCTTCTTCCATCATGGAGACTTATCTGAAGTGTGACTTAGGTGAACAAGGAAGCAGACTGCTGAACAACACATACTAGTACTCCAGCCAAGGGGTCTTAGCTCTCTCTGGCTGCCGTAACAAAATCTCACAGACTCGGGGCGTAAGCAGTAGTAATGTATATTTTCACACTTCTGAGGCTAGATATTCCCAATCAAGGTTGGGCAGGGTTCCGTTTCTGGCTTGCAGATGGCCACCTTGCTACTAAGTCCTCATATGGCCTTTCCTTTGTGCTCAAATGGACTCATGCTCGTTCTCTTTCTGCCCCTCTCCTCTTAAAAGACCACTAATCCAATCACCAGGGCTCCACCCTCTTGACCTAATTTAACCCTAATCACTTCCCAACATATCCACTGGAAGGAGGGACACAAACCTTTAGTCCATAACAAGAGGTAATAAGGAAGCATGAGCTCAAAACAAAGAGCCAGGTTTAAAACAATGCGGTACCTTCTTTTAAGGGCCGTGGTACTTAAGAGTTAAATGACCGTGCACAGTAAGAAAAATGACCACCTTCAGCTTCTGAGTGAACCAACACACGCAAAGTTTCCTCTCATCACACTCTCCCGAATGCTGTCCCTGCTCTGTTTTCAGGCTAGGCCTTCAAAATTGTGTTAGAATAATTTCAAATGGTGAACAGATGCATACATACAAGGCTTCCAAATAAAGGCATAGTAAAAGCTGAAAAATTGCCTTCCTGCTCTAATTCCCAAAGTCCCTGAGAAAAGAGCTTTGAAAATAAATCCAATTGTGAACTGCTAACATAAATGAACCACTTCCTTAATGCTAGGCACTAGGTTAATTGCTTTTTAGATATAGTCTAATGTAGTATTTATAATAACCCATCTTACAGATAAAGAAATGAAGGCCCAGAAATGTTAAACAACTGGAACAATATTACACAATAAAAATAAAAAATAAAAAACATGAGAACCAGGTTTCAAACAATTTGCTTTCTAGCCACAAAACCATCTTTGGACTGAGAAACAACTTGTTGTGTCATGGCTAGCTATGGGACCTCAAGCAAGTGACTTAATTTCTCTGGAATGCAGTCTTTCATCTAGAGAGTGAAGGAGAGTGGATGACTGCTATCATAGGTTTTCCTTCCTCAAGTTTTATGATTACTTTTAAATTACACTTGGCTGAAAACAAACACAAGAACACTTTCTATGCCTACCTTACAGAGTCTGTTCTGAAGAATAAATTATTAATGAATACAAAAAAAAATGCTTTTGATGATGAATAACCATGCCATTTTAGAGTTCTGTTATCATCATTTGTCGACCAAAAAAAGAACTCGCAACTCTAACCAGCTCTCTTAAAATATTTAACACAGAAACAACAGTATGAGGAGCAGATTCTCCCCTTAAAAGAAACCCCTTCGAAATGTATGCTCAATCAGCAGCTGCTTCATTCCATGAACTTCAAAGAAAATTTTCTGAAGACAAGTGTCTAACAAGTTTTTAAGACCCTTGTTGAAGCTTCAGCATATCTTGGAAAACTGGATTAATTATAGCCATGCCTTCTGCAAGTCAATGTCTGTGCTCTGGAAATACTCACATGGAAAATGAAAAGAAAAGAAAAATCATGAACTGACAATATGATAAGCAGCATCATATACCAGCAAACATTTTCACCATGGCAGACTTAATGGCAGTTACTCATAGGTGTCATTCTTGCCTCGTGGTATCCAGAGATGGGCTGATCCTGAAGCTCAACATTTTCACAAAAGTCGAATACAGCCCAGCCATCATGGCTTAGTGGTTGAGCATCATCAATCTATGAACCAGGAGGTCACAGTTAGACTACTGGTCAGGCCATATGCCCAGGTTGCAGGCTCAATCCCCAGGAGAAGGCATGTAGGTGGCAGCCAATCAATGATTCTCTCTCATCGTTGATGTTTCTATCTCTCTCTCCCACTCCCTTCCTCTGATTCAATAAAAAAAAAAAAATGCTTTTTTTTTAAAAAAAGCCAAATACATAAAGTCACTACGCCCCTCCAAAATTAGCTGCAGACACACCAAATTTGACAGCAATTGCTTTGACTGCCCATCAGACACTTAACCCCTTATCCCAGACACTTTACCCCCTTTTATAGGAAACCTGATCCTTTCTCCATTCCCGCCATGAGGTTGACAATCAACCTTCTGTGCACAGTTAACTGTAACCAACCCTGAGCCAGAGCCTTCACTGGGTCATGCTCTGGAGCTGGGATAGGCAATATGCTCCCCTCCCAGTGCACTGGGAGGAATGAGGCAGGACTCTTACCAAAAGCAACATCGGCCGCAAAGCAGGAGAAGCCAGGCATAGAATGATGCAGACAGGAACAGAGGCCTGGGATCCTGGCCCTCAGCAGTGCCCCTGACAAACCAGCTAGAGCTTTAAATATATATATATATATATATATTTCAGAGTGGAAGGGAGAGGGAGAGAGAGAAAAAAAAAAACATCAATGATGAGAATCATTGATTCGCTGCCTCCTGCATGCCCTCTACAGGGGATCAAGCCTGCAATTGGGGCATGTGCCCTTGACTGGAATCACCCCAGTACCCTTCAGTCCACAAGCCAACGCTCTATCCACTGAGCCAAACTGGCTATGGCTAAAATCCAAAACTTTTTCATCAAAGTCTACATTGTAAAAACAACCGAACCCCTTCCAGGTGATTCTTGTGTGCATTAAACTATGAGATCTGCAGTTGTCGATGTAAATAGGTGCCAAGCACAGTTGCTAATCCATAATAACTTGGATTGTACATCTGCTATTAGTCCTATCAACAACAACACATACACACATTTCCAAGGTTGCTGAACTTGAAATTTGAAATTAGAGAATATCAAGTTCAAGGGAATGCTCCAAAACAATCCAAAATGTATACTTTGGAAAAGAGGGGGGGGGACGCGGAATTAACTTTATCAGGCTACCCTCAGCTTATACTTATTTATCAAGATTTCTATAATTTAAAGGAATGATTCTCAACCTTGATTGAATATTAGAATCACTTTGGAAGCATTTCATACACACCTTTCCCATGTTCAAGGCTGCAACCACAAATGAATCAGAGTCTCCGGAGGTGGATCCTAGGCATCAGTATTTTTAAAACTTTTTCAAGTGATTCGATTGTACAGGCAAATATGAGAAAGGAGTGTGAACAACATGCAATGGTAATGGGGAGAGAAATTGAGGTGCCATTAGACTAACCAGGTTATGATTATCATGAAGGGAACTGACTCTTATTCCAGACCTTTTTCTATGTGACAGACAAAATACTTTAAAAGTATATCAGTATATCTACACACAAAATTGACAAAATTAAATAAAACTGAGAACACAGGGCTTGGTGGAGATAGGGATTAACAAAATCTTTTCTGCACGGCTGGTGGGAGTATAAACTGATACAATCACTTTGGAAAGCACTTACACATCATCTTGTGCAATGGAACAATCTCACATCTGCAACACAGCAGCAGTTGCTAGTCTACCTTTAGGTACATGCACAAGAGAAACCTTGGCACATGGGTACAAGATTGCATCCCTGGTCATGGAAGCAAAAGCTATAAGCACCCAATGACAGAAACATGGCTAAATCATAGCATGAATTACATGATAACTTATGGTTGAACTGCAGGATTCTGTAGCTGCAAAACAAAATATTACACAGCAGTGACAGGTCCATGGGTGAATCTCAGAAACACAACGTTGTGTGAAAAAAGCAAGTCACAGGAGGCTGGATAAACCAGGATGATATCTCTTCATAAAGTTCAAAGCCAGGGAAAATGAAACAATGATCACTTAAGCACACACGTAGACAAAGAGGCTATACAGCAAGAAAATGACAAACAGTGATCAGAATAGTGCTTTCCTCGGGTGGCAGAGAGATGGGGGGAGGGAGCAAAGGAAAAGGATGAGGGCTTATATAGATGTAAAAACATAAATCTGTAAGGTGCTGATTCTTGGATTAGATGATGTGTTCCCAGGTCTTTACTTAAAAAATAAGAAAAATAAAAATAGGCCATGAATGGGCAGTCTATAGTATGCCATGAACCAGGAATTATAATTATGCTAAGCCTGTGCACTACAGTTCCAAAGAATGGAAGGAAAAGAAAATTCTTACCCACAAAGACAATAGAGCCAACGCCAGTGAGAAGGAAATTCGGGGACTTTTTTGCTCTTACATTTTTCTAAGAGTTTTCTTGAGCCAAACTAATGACGTGCCTGGCAGCGAGATCTCAAAAGCTCCCGGGGAACTTTCAATGATTCTCCGTCAAACACTAATAAGCTAGACTCACCCCACCTTCCAGGTTTCATCTTCTTTCAGAAGCATGAGTCTCAGCTGTCAGGCCGAGGCACAGAGCTGTCACCTGAGCACAGTGGCTCCCTCACCTTGCCGGCCCAAGACTCTGGTGCAGCTAATTGAGAATCGTTAGGAAGGAAGGGAGAAGCAAATAATGGCAAAAAAATAAAATAAAAATCCAATATCTAACGTCATAATTCCCAGTTCTTGAAGGGTTGTATTCTTCAGATTTCTATAAGAGCTGAATGTAATGTAATCGCTGACACAGCAGGAATCATTAGACTTAGTGACTCTATTTAGTATGTATTGCTGCTTAGGGAGGGAGGCGTTATTTCATGAACCCTCACCCAAAAGCTACCATTGATCGCAGTCATACAAATGTTTATATTCTCTTCTTTCTCTACTTGTGTGATGCAGAAATTTATCTCCATTCCTTCCTTTTAAAACCGGGTGACAAGCTCAGCTCTTCTCCGGGAGAAATCTTGGAAAGTGTGTGTTGGCTTAGAGGAAGCATTTGAATACGTAAGCGTTAAGGTCAGCGGTTATGACAGGCAGCAGTGGGAGAGCAGACAGACTTGCTTAGCATGTGAGTCAGCAGGTCTTCTTCAGATCCATTTCATAGAGGGGTTTTGAAGAGGCTATTGCTAATTTGAAGACGGTGTCCCAGCTTTACCAAAAATAAATTCTTAAACTCCTCCTTCGTATGACACACAATAAAAACAGAAAAACAGGTGAGTCTGCAGAAACGTAACAGCCCTTAGCAGGGTTTCTCAGTCTTTGGGATGCCAACAAACTTCCTGGAAAGGGTGTGAAAATACGGATTCCTAAGTATTGCCCCAGACATATGCAATAGAAATGAGAGGACATACCAGGAGAACGGCATTCTCAACAAGCACTCCAAGCCATTCTAGCGAGAGACCCCTCAACCACACTGTAGAAAATGCAATAAAAACCTGAACAAACAGATGCTCTGTCCTGGGCATTGAGCACACTGAAAGCACCTCTGGGGGCCTGAAACTGCATCCACGCAACCTGATCAATAAGTTTTAAAAGTGCTCTTGTGGCCTTTGCCAGTTAATACACTTGCGAAATGTTCTCAGCTTTCCTTACCTATAAAATAACTTTTAAAGGAACTAAAGCAAAAATACAGTGCTGGGCCAGTTTTCATCACTTAAAAATGCCACTCTCCTTACTTTGACAAAAACGAAGCTCCCCTGATGTTTGAGTTCAAATAAATTATTGCCTAACAATAGCATTTAAAAAAAAAATCCAGTAAGAAAAATTCTTCACACTGGAAAGTCTGGTTCCTTGAGACCTTAATAGATTAAGACATTTAAACAGGTATGATTCAGATCACCGATAATGCCCTGGTTCTAGTCCATGCATAAACCTTCAACACCAGCTGGCAGCAAATCCAGCCAGAAGGAGCCTTCTCAAAATGCTGCAGCCAGATCCTGGGGAGAAGTCGCTCAAAAGTTAATTGGTCTGTATTGATTTCACAAGTGTTTCAAATCAGTACAGTATGAAAAGTTGGGGAAGGAGGGATTTGAGAGCAAGGAACTGCTACCATGTAGGTTCATTCTGTTGGCTCATCAGTAAACTCCTTTATATGTTTCTGATAAAACATGAACGTGTTCAATGTGAAGTACCCAATGTCCTGAAACTGTCTACTGTCCTAAGTTTGTAATAACATCATAATGCTATTTGATTAAAAGGTATATGCCAGGAAGACTTTATTAAAAAAAAAAAAATGTGTTCTTCTGGCTTCGATGTAGATTTTTCTTCCAAGTCTCTAGTGCCAGGAAAGCTTTTCCTAATGCTCAAAGCACATCTTCCTCAGTCCACGGCCTGTCTCCCCCTCCTCCCAGCCCTCCCCCTGACATTTGCGCAAATACCTCGCAGACCGCCTTTGGCTTGCCACTTCAGCTTCCAATAGGAAGCAAGCCGGGCCACTAGCACTTTTATATCGACTGGAATCTCGAGAAGCAGGAAGGGCATAGGGTGGATGGAGAAGAATGAAGGTCAATAGAGTTGTTTTTTGGTTGTGTCACTGTTTTTACTGAATTGGGGAAATCGACAGTCTTACTTCTCAGCGACTTGGTGATAAGAACAGGATTTATAGCTCACACGCTCAAAATCAGGACAGTATTTCCTGATAATACCTTTATCTCAAAGTTTTCGATTTTATGGAATTTTACCATAAGAAAATGTCACAAAAATAAAACTTTTTCTTCCTTCTACTAGAAAGTGACTGACACCTATGATAAAGATAACCTACCCACACCCCCACTCCCAAGTATCCTGCCATTCAAGATTGCTTTATAGATGTAGACTTCTTAACGTATATTAGTTTTTTCTATGATTAAATGAAATCAACAGTTATTGTAATTTTCTATGTGCTAATATTCTCTTGGTTTGTTTAATTCCCAGGCTAATAGTGTCAGCCCTGCTTTCTTTTTGTTTGCACTTGCCTAGATTTATTGTCTAACTTGGTGCTATTTCATTTAAGTACTTCTCTTATATACAACACAGAGGCACACTGTGCTTTTTCACTGCATTTGAGACTATTTATTCCAATGGGGAAATTTTTGTTAATGTAACTCCTTATCACAGTCTCTTAGAGATCATGCATTCACCTTTATCTTTTTTCAATTTCAAAAGATGCACATGAGTATTTAAGAAAACAAATTAAACAATGACATAGAGTAAAAAGTATGAGATTGCCTAGCTTCCATATATGCCTCTATAAACTTTCAGCTATTATATTAATTGCCCATTATAAAAGAAAAAGATTTTAGGATACAGTATCTCCTTCCCTTGTATTGCCCTCATAAATATAATCTTTTAGTGGTTACTTTGATCACATAATTATATACCTAAATCTCTATTTCTCTACTTATCAACCATCCATTATAAAACAGGAGGAAATGTATGCCCTTATGCTCCACTCCATCTTCTGGTCCCTTCGATTTCTTTCAATTTACCACTCTTATCATTATTTTACAATGTCAAACTTTACAGCACTTCCATTTTGTTCAGTAAATATAATTTATCTTTCATGTTCTGCACATAGGTTGGTACTGAAAATAGAAAGCTAATAAAATATTTCTTATATTACAATTAGGTAAATATTTTTATTTTTAGTGCAGATTCAGGGATGAGACAAGATCAGATAAAGGAGATAGAATCTTTTGTCACTAAACCAGTTCTAAGCATCAAGTTCAAAGGTACTCTGTTTCCTTATACCTTTCTAGTTCCTCAGAATTCTTAACGTTTTAGTTCACTTCATACTTTGAGATTTCCTTTGTAACTTTTTCAAGATTGGCTTTCTTTTTATTCTTATTGACAGAAAAAAAAACACACACACACATATATGTACTCCATCATGAAGACCATCCAGATGGTCTGTTTCAGACAGGTCTACCATTCAGTTGTACTTTTTTTGTAGTGTCACTTTTTTGTTTATTTTATGTTGTCACATTTTCCACTTTCTTAAGTTGCTTTTTTGATACGGAAAGAATCCAAAACAAATTTTTAGAGACCATGGATGTGAGCTAAAATTGCTAGTCCTTTCCTGTCTGAAAAGTAAGGATGGGTCAACCAAAGGTTTCCCTTTCAGAGTTTCAAGATCAGAAACCCATGACCAAATGATGCAGACAACTGCCAGAGGGAAAGGCTCAGAGAAAATCTCCAGCTCTATTAAACTGTGATCACCAAGGCAATCTCAGGGGTGACTGTGGGAGCCAGCCACTCATGGTGGGCAGTTAGGGTGCCATGCCCAAACCCATTTGTTTGCTTCTGACTGACTGCTCCTGGCTCACTCATTTTCAACTGCTGGAATCTTAGGACATTTGGAAATATTATATCTGTTTTTCATTTTAGGGGAAGCTATGAACTAACTGTAAGCGTGTCATCCTAAGACATCATAAGAGTTTTAACATCATTTTGCTGAACTTTCCCTATATACTGACCCATGGTTTGAAGCCTCTCTTTCATTTTGAACCTAATGCTTTTATTAAGGACAAGTAAAATCTGGAGCCAAGGTCATGGCCAGCTCTCTTGTATTCCAAAAGAGGGCAGTTTCCAAATTAAAATCCTTCAACTTGCCATTTTCCCACTCCCATACTCCTCTATCTATCACAGTGCCTCTTTACTTAGGGGTTTTCCAAATAAAAATTTTTTTTTTGGGGGGGGGGATAATTCTACTTATTTCTAAAAATGAATCAAGAAGCCAGGAGTTAAATGTTTTTCTCTGTCTTGAAAATAGAATCGCCCAACCCAAACACACACTTGGAAAAAATGTTTCATTCTTACAGCTTTTATTCTCTTTCTCATTTCCAAATGAGAAAATAAAATCCTGACTTTCTACTCTGACCATAATTTCAAATCTCTTTGAACTAACTCTGGGCAATTATTTTAAAAACACCATGACAATAAAAGTAATATTAGCCTCTCAATATTTAATGAATAGGCAACATGGAATACAATAGTTGCACAGAACTTGTGAGATAAATGGGGTTAGATCTTATCTCTGGGTGGTGGGCTTTTCTTTATTGATTTTTAGCTCTTCTCTATTCTTAAAAGAAATTCTATAATTGCCTTGAAATTTTTGTAAAATTAAAAAAGTTTTACAAATAAAATTGGAATGATGCTGGTTTGATCTGCTATTTTAGAGATTAAGGAAACAATTTTATATTTCTATCTCCTCTGCTCAGGAAAATACTGCCCAAAGGAAAAGTGTCCCTGTAACAAAGGACAGTCCAGATGAGAGCAGGCTAGGCCAGTGTTACCTGTGAGAGCCACTGATAAGAGAGTGCTGATGATATAAATACTTGTAAATGAAAACTTGATGGAATGCAGTATGGCCATAAATCTCCACTCTGATTCAAAAGGAAAATCGGCCCAGAAACATCCCACTTCATAACTGCTACATAATTTCTCTCTCTCTCTCTCTGCAAAAAAAAAAATATATATATACAGAAATATGAAAAGGAGGTGGTATAGACTCATCTTTGCAAAAAAAAAAGGGGGGGGAACGATAGGAGTTATGATGTCTAGAAAGTGAGATAAAGGACTCATTAATTTAAATAATCCTAGAACAGACTAAAAATGTGGTCACTTTGTGAAAGTGAAAGCATTTAAAGATGGGTGGTAATTTCGCCACCATTTACCCTAAGACACTTAAAAGAGTGTTTCCCAGGGCACTGCGACTTACAAGCAATGTCCATACCCATGAAACCCACCCATTCTTACTATTCTTAACAAATTATAGTCCTGACTTACTTATCAACAGAATCTTTAAACAGTAAAGATCAGTATTATGCTAGAAACTGGCTCATGTGTCACAGCCAGTTTTTATGATTCCAATGTTTGTCATATTTCAATTGTAACTTGAGTGATAGATGAGGAACCATCAAGAAAGACTTCAAAAGACTGTGTTGTTTTTTGATTCACTAGGCAACCAAAAGCAACACGGAGGAGAGTCAACCCTCTTTGGTTTTTCAATTACATCTTCTGAGAATTTCACCAGCGCCACGGAGTCAATCAGCACTGAGTCTCTACCTACTGCAGCTACCCACACTGACTCACATCTTACTTCCACACCCATTAGGGAAGCACAGACACAGGCATGGAATAGGGTCTCTCTGTGCTATTTTTTTTTTTTAAGTAACAACTACATTAGCAGCATGTTCCAAAAGGATGTGTATCCTTTGAAACCATATGATAGACGAGTTCTCTAAAGGTTTAGTCACTGCACATTGAAGTGTAGCATTAGCACTGCTATTATCATGACAAAAATAAGTCACTATCCACAGTGTTTAGTAGGTTTAAGTAAGTTCCCCTTTCAGAGACAAGGTATACTGACAAGGAAGAATGACAAGGAGCTACACCCTTCCCTCTAGTTTCTTGCTTGCCTTTTTGGCTCCCGCTAGTCATTGTAACTGGTACTCGGGATTTCTGCAAACAACGCCCAATATAGGGAGGGGTTATCCACAAATCAGGCTGCAATTCAAATGTGCATAAGTAAAACCCATTCCCCCAAGTGTACAAGGCAGTCTGGAGATGTGGCTGAAAGAATGGGTTCCACAGTTGGGACTGATGAAAAAGAGAATGTGTGGAGAGGTTCAAGCCTCGGGCTAATGAGAAGTCACAGTCCTCTCAAGGCCACGTGCAAGGCCCAGCATGGGGGGCAGAGCCTCCCAGCACAATGTTAGCCAACAGCTATCGTTGTAAGCTGGAACCACGTGCCTGAGCATGGTGGGCTTGATAGAGTTCAGGTGCATGTAATTGAGTATTGAGTAGGATCAAAACCCATGAGACTGTTGTAAATATCTTCACCACGCCCTTACTTTGCTTCGTGGAACGCAGCGCTGGCGCTGGCTCTCCATCAGAGCTCTCCACCGAGACCCAGCTTTCTTCTCTCATCTGTCTTTTCTCAAGCCTTCACCCTCTCAGGGTCATTGAATCTGGCTGAGATGGCACAGCACATAAGGTGCCTTGGGGCTGAGTATGCCACTTCGCCACAAGATTTTCAGCTTAATTTGAGTGAATGCTTTTGAGAGAGCAAAGCAGTGAAGAATTGAAGAGTAGTCAACCCACTCCCACAAATCTGTGAGGCTGGCCTTACTGCACGGCGTAAATACAATGTCAATGTCAGCAGGATCCAGCAGCACACACATGCTGTCACCTGTGCAGCAAAAGTCCCCAAATTAAAACAATGTGCGTATATGGCATTCAAATTCTAAGGAATTTTAAATCATATTTTAAGAATTGACAAAAACTCTCCCAACAAAAGATATTGGGTTGTCTTGCTGAAGAAACAACTGTGCAAAACGAATACAATGGAGCTCGTGTTAATCTTTTGATTGGCCTTTATCCCATCTGTAAGATCAGGACAAATCATGATTGAGAAATGCAGACTTTGAGCTTTGCATGTAATGACTAAGGAAAATAACTGGCTAACATATTTAGGAGTAGATCAACCCCTCCTCTGACTTGTGGAGGCTTCACAATAGTTTGGAGCCCTATTACTCTGACCCCGGCCTCCCCAGACAGTAGACCCGAGACAATACAGCGTTATCATGGAGTCAACAACCTTTCAGGCCCATCACTGGACTACATCCACAGTAATAAAATCACCTCTCTGATGGGACTCCCAATGGGAGAAGGTCCTGAACCAGGAGCATGCACAGGACGAGGTATAAGCTCACATGTTCAGTGGCATAAACACTTATAGATTTGAAGGGTCTTTGAACTTGACTTCAAAATATGTGTATGTGTGTTTATACACACAGGTGCAAGTGCACACATATCATTTATAAAGCAGAGGAATGGTCCATCCCTGGGCATTTCTTCCTTTTCGTTAGATTTGGAGCAAAATCCAAATCCCCAAACTGCATCCATTTCCTTTCCAGCTTCACCTTTTCCTCCTTCCCAATACACTCAGGCATCCTCTCCTACCTCAAGGCTGCTTCTCTCTGTACATGTCTGGGCCCTTTTCAAATCACGGTGGTCTCTCTACAAACATTCTGCCACCAAACAGACTGACCTGAGCATCCCATCTAAAACAGCCCCACCTCTCCTGCTCCAACCTCCCACCTGTGCTATTTTCTTAGTAGTCAGACACTGCCTGGCATGGGTGTACTTGTTTCTTTTGTCAAAGGATAGTGAGAATACCGCTCCGTATCTGCAATGGAACTACATGGCTGACTTTATTGCTCATGATAAGGATGAGCCTATGGTGGCAAAAAGGTCTTCCCAGACTGAGCAGATGGTTGATGTCAAGGAGGTTATTGGAAAGCATGGAGTTCTGTCATTGGTGAATATTCAGAGGCACCTGGGTGCTCAGGTAAGGCTGTTGCGGATTGGCTGGCACTTAAGAGGCAGGTTTTCTGATTGGCTGACATTCAGAAGTGAGGGGCTGACACTGGTTGGTTTTTAAAGCCAGTTTTCATGAAGACAAGTTGTTGACCAAATGAACACATTTTAAATTGGTTCTGATTATTACTTGTAACCATGGCTACAGAACAATCAGGCTTTTCATGAATTTGAGGGGACTTTTTATTCTAGTGTTCTCTAAAGGTAAACTCCATGGGAAACCGGTTTGTCTGTTTTATTTCTCTTGTATCACTAATACCTACTACAGCACCTGGC
>PVJN01033334.1:0-23501 GCA_004026805.1 Lasiurus borealis | reverse complement strand
AAAAGATGGGACTACTGTGAGTTAAAATACCACAAAGCTCACTATAATTAGCAAGATTCAGCTGCTTTTCTTGAATAAGTGCTCCCTGGGTTGTTGTAAGCTTTTGGTTAGTTTCCAGAATTCCAAAAATATTGATTCAGACAGTTTTTGCCAGCTTTTTAGTTGCTTTTATTGAGGAATGGATGTCTGAAGTTTCTTCCTCTACCTCTTCTTATGCTATCTCTCTGTACACATGCTTTAAGTCAGAGTTGGTAAATAGAAAAGCAAATGGTCATGGATTGATAGGTTTTTTTATAAATTTTCCCTTCAAATTCTCTTTTTCTCATTAAATAGAAACAAATACCAGATGCTTCCTTTATACTGAGCCAGACCATGTAGTAGACTTACACTGTGGCTATGTATAAGATAAGAAGTATACTTAATGGGTAGAAACCAAAATGGCAGCATAGTTGAACACCTAAAACTGCTACCTTGCACAACAATTTCAAAACTACAGCTAAAAGACAGAAAGGACATCATCCAGAACCACAGGAAAGCTGGATGAGTGGAAAGTCTACAACTAGAAGGAAAGAGAGGGGCTCACGGAGACTCAGAGGAGCTGCAAAAGGCTGAGGTATGGAGACATGTGTGTGGAGAGGACAGGAGGCAGAGTGCCTGACTAGCTTCCTCTAGAGGGAGGGACACAGAACCTTCTGACTGCTCTGAACCCCAGTTCCAGGCGAGATTCATACAGGGGGAGTCTGGACTGTTGTAAAAAGGGAGGAGTGCATAGAAACTCAGGGGAGTCGCAAAAGGCAGAGGTCTGGAAGCATGCACGTGAGTGCATGCAGAGAGGACTGACTACTGATTGTGCTGCTGGCTTTTTCTAGTGGGAGGAAGTCCAAAACTTCTGACTGTGCTGAACTCCAGTTCCGACTGCACTGAACCCCACTTTTGGGTGAGACCCTGGGGACCTAGACTGATATAGGTCCCCAGAGTGCATGGAAACTCAGGAGAACCGTGAAAGGTAGAGGTCTAAAGGTGTGCATGCACAAGTGCGTGCAGAGAGGGAACAACAAATACATGTCTATCAACAAGTGAAACTAAAAATCAAGTGAATTAAAAATCTGATGAACAGAATAAACTGATGAATATAATAGAATCAAGAGCATAGAAAGAGAGTGGACTGACAATTCTCAGCAGGAAAGCGGTGTAGGGGGTGCAGGAAGAGACTGGACAAAAATCATACACCTATGGATGAGGACAGTGGGGGGGAGGTAAGGGCAAAGGGTAGGGTGGAAACTGGGTGGAGGGAAGCTATGGGGGGGAAAAAGAGGAACAATTGTAATAATCTGAACAATAAAGATTTATTAAATTAAAAAAAAGAAGTATACTTAATGATTCTACTAACTCTTTTGTTCTCAAATTAATCCTTGTTTATTACTGATAATCTATTTACTGGGCCATGACACGTTTAAACACTGTTGAGCAAAGAAAAAGATACATTGCTATATATTTATATTTATCACTATTCGATGTGCCTACAAACCATAAGATGAGAATTAAATAAACTAATTATTAGGAAGAATCACAGAATTTGCTCATTTGAGAAATTAGACTCCATGTTTATAAGCTGTTAAATGAAATTTTTTCTTTCTTTATTGATTATGATATTACTTATATGTCCTTATCCCCCATTGCCGCCCCCCCCAATCATGTGTTAAATCAATTTTTTAGTTACAAGAAATCTTCACAATAACTAGATCCAATGTTTTCATTTAAAAACTACTTGCTATTATTATTTTAAACATAAAATGTGATTAGAAAGTAATAAAATGAGCCCCATATATCACTGCCCTGCTTTACCAAATATTACATTAAGTACTGCATTAAATACATCACATGATTTTTATAGGTAATATTTTCATTATTGTTTATGTCTAAATATTATATAATGCTCAAAATGGTTCATAAGCCATTTAGGAGTAAATTTGAAGTTTTTAAGTGTATATGTTGTTTATGTGTTTCCATCTTCTGTATTTTAAAATAACTCAGTGTCTGCTTGCATTTGTTCTTTTTACTGTTCATTGCTAATTTAAATTTCATTGTGGTAAGCAAACATTTTCTCTATCATGTTGGTTCTTTGAAATATTTGAGACTGCTTTGTAACCTAGTATGAAGTAAATCTTTATAAATGTTTCATGTGAACTTGAAACAGTGTGTATTTTTTATTTGTTCTATATATACCCATTCAATATAGGTCACTTTTTCTGTTCAAAGTTTGAAAATTCTTACTAATATTTTTTTTCTCCTTGCCTGATAGAGGTATTTTTAAAATTTCCCCCATGGTTGTAGATTTCCCAGTTTCTCTTTAGAATTATGATATTTTAAATTTTAAATATTTTTGGGATATGTGATAAGGTGGCTGTAAGTTCACAATTGTTACATTTTTCTTCATTTTAATGCATGTTGGTGTAATATGTATTGGGTCAGGATAGGCCATGTAATTCTGTAGTCATGAATAATCCCCAAATCAATGGTAAAGATTTATTTTTTGTTCACATAAGGCTACATGCTCAACATGGATTGACTTCATTGAAATTTTACCTCAACATGTCACTTTCATGACCACCACAGTGGTGAGAAGGGAACATGGTGACTTGTGTACTGGCTCTTGAAGTAACTAACATACATATCTTCTTTGCTCACATTTCATTTATCAAAACCAATCACACGACCACACCTACTATTAAAGGGGTACGAGAGTACACTTTCACCATGTGCCTGAAAAGCCAAAAACATGAAAACATTTGATGACCAGTATTATTATATTTAATAGCCCATGTAATTCCTAGATGAACCAAGAGTAGTAGCTGCTGATAGGAAAGGATGAAGAATAAGAGGGGGAAAAGGCATAAGTCACCCCTTCTCCATTGCATGCTCTGAGCCTGAGCTATGGGGATTGGAAGATGCTTTGAATTCAGCAGAGAGAGAAGCTTTTATTTATATTAACCTTTTAATGCTTGGAAAGGTGATGTCAGAGAATGACTGAAAAAGTTATCAGGTCTTCTAGAAATAACATCTAGAAGAAAAGAAGTAAAATAGAATATTTTTTAACAATAGTGGTGGAAGAACAGTAGATTTGCTCCCCATCTAGTTCAATGCATTGGTTATATACTTATAACTATATATTTTACTAAAAAAAAAAAGTCTAACGTTTTTATTATTTATATCCTGCTGCAGTCTAGAATTTAAATACTGTTCATTGAATATGATGGGGTTCAGGACACAGCACTTCAAAATATGGCACATTGGCATATTGAATGTTTTAAACTGAAGGAGTTTGAGAAAACAGCACAAGCAGAAAGGTCACTCTGACCTTGCTCCTACTCTTCTCCCCATTTGCCCGAAGAAAAGAACATTCTTATCTCCAAAGACAAAGGAATTCTGAAAAGAATCCTAACAAACAGGCTTTGCTAAATTTCCCCCCGTTTGCTACACTTACCTCATATTCTCTGACCTATCAAATTTCTCCATAACTGTCTACTCTTCATCAAGCCTACCATAAAACTGCTCAGGTCTAACCATTTCTTTGGCTCTTCATTTCCTTATGAAGGTTCCCATGTCACATAAAACTTATGGGAAATTAATGTGTATGCTTTTCTCCCGTTAATCTGTCTTCGCTTAATTTTTAGACCCACCCAGGGACTCTTAAGAGGGTTGAGGAACACTTTTTCTGCCCTATAAACACCACCCCAAGTTGGCTGTTGTTTAAAAATTTCACTTTAGCCTAAGAAACAAATAAATAAACAGAATTAGGGTGCAAACAAAAACAATTTCACTAGTGTCTTTCAAACTTATTTGTTGAATAATTTTTCCTTACTCCTGAATGGAAGCCTAGATTGGCCTCTAGCGTTTGTAATTAGTATTATATAACAAACGGGCTTTCTGTCACATTCACTCACAAGATGACATTCATTTTAGTACTTCAAAACAACCAATAAGTATAAGAATCAAAACTCAGGTCAGTCTAGTCTTATAAACCGCCCCACCTCGTGCCCACTTGAGTTTTGAAAGTCCCCAGTTTGCAAGGGAGCATGATTAGCTGCTTCTAGCTTCCTTGCTCATTTCTTCCCATTCATTAGTTGTCTGGTTCTTGAGGACAGGAAGAATTAGAGAAAAGGGAAGAGTCTTAAGTTTTTGGTCCAGGTCCCCTCCGATACTGGTCCTTTCCGATGTGGCCTACGTACAATTTCTCCTTGGAAGTCATGTGGGTTTTTCAGACTTTAACACTGGGGACTGCTGACTCAATTCCCTTAGCAAGTTTCAACCACAAAATGATTAGCAACTATAAAAAGTTTTATGAGGCCGGGCTGGTATGACTCAGTGGTTGAGAATTGACTGAACCAGGAGGTCAAGATTGATTTCCAGTCAGGGCCCACGACCAGGTTGCAGGCTTGATCCCCAGTCGGGGGCGTACAGGAGGCAACCAATTACTATTTCTTACATCAATGTTTTTCGCTCTCTCTCTCCCTTTCTCTCTCTCTCTAAAATCAATAAAATACAGTTAAAAGTGACAGAATTAGCTCTGTCCAACCCCAGAGCTCTTCCTAATAATTGGGATCTCGCTCATACTACCTACCTGCCTTCTAGACCTTGTCTCTGACTCAATAGAGATTTATATACAGTACCAAAGGGCTAGTTCTTCAGCCACTTGGTCTCTCAATTCACTGATTTCCCCTGCTGTCTTTCCTTATCATTCTCATTCTTGGCAAAATAAAAAAGACTTATAACCTCCTATAGGGAAATGATTAATTATGGGGAGAAAGAACTGGCTTCCTTTCAGGTTGCATAAGGAAGACCGATTCTCTCTCCTCCCCAGGGAAAAGAAAACCAAACCTGCTGCTATGTGGGGGATTTTTTGTGCTTTTTTATTTTTTTTATTTTCTGGTTTAATGCTCCTGGTTTGCACACAGGAAACTGAAAAGGGATTGGTTCTCCAGGCAGTTTCGAGAAGCAAAGAAGCTTCCACAAGTTTACTTCCGGGTTATTTTGCAGATTTCACCTTTCTTTTCTTCCTCTCTACCGATCCTCTTCCTCTATTTTCCAAATGCATTTAAAGGGGGTTACAGAATTCATACTCTCCAATTTGGCAAAAACAAAGATGAGACAAAAAAGATGAAGAGGAATGAGGAGTGAGTGATTTGAACTAAGACTAGACATAAAGACCACAAAGCCCTCCACATTTGGAGATAGCCTGAACACTTGTCTCTGAGCTCAACAGCCAAAGCAAAGAGGAAAACAGAACCAATACAATGTCAACAAGTTGCTACAAGATTATAACAAACCAGTTGCTCAGAAATATACATTTTTGAGTACTAACATATGAGACATCTGTCCCATAGGTCGTTGAAAAAGAACATTGGGGAATCAAATAAATGAAGTTCTCATTGTATCTTTACAATGAGTACAGTGTGTTTCCAAAGATTATTCTCAAAAAGGGGAATAAAAAGTCTAATGATACAAGCCTTAGATGAGTTCAATACAGTAATATTAACTCCATGACGAGATATTGCAAATAGGTCCAGTTTTTGTTTATTTCAAATAAAGCTGCTATTAAGATTCCTGAATAGGTTTTTCTGAGAATGTAAGTTGTCATTTCTCTGGGATAAGTGTATGGTAATTGCATGTTTGCATTTTAATAAACTGTCAAACTGTTTTCCAGAGTGGCTGTACCATTTTTTCATTTCCACTAGCAAATGTGAGGGATTCACTTTCTCCATCTCCTTGCCAGCATTTGATGTTGTCACAGTTTTCTGTTTTAGCCATTATGATAGCTATATAATGACACCTTGTGTTTTAGTAGACATTTCTCTAATGGGCAATGTGGGATATCTTTTTTATGTGCCGTAATTTGTATAGGCTTGTCGTCAAAATGTCTGTTCGTGTCTTGCCCATTTTCTAATTGGATTGTTTCTTTTTTATAGTTAAGTTTTTAAAGTTCTTTATAAATTTATGACCTTGTTTTTGTTTTTTCTTTTAAAATTTTTATTCTTTTACATTTTACATTTACATCTGTGATTCATCTTGAGTTACTTTCATAACACATGAGACTTTGATTGAGATTGATTTTTTTTTGCCTATGAATATCCTATTGCTCTAGCTTTTGTACCTTTGTCAAAAATCAGCTTAACATATTTGTGTGGGTCTATATTTGAGTTCTCTATTCTCCATTAAGCTATATATTTATCTCTTTAGTATTGCTATTCTCTTGCTTGATTATTTTAACTATATAGTAACCCTTAATATCAGATAGAATAATTCTTCTCACTTTACTCTTCATTTATAAAGATTAATTTAATGATGCTAAGGCTTTTGCTTTCTATTTAAATTTTATAATAAGTTCATCTATGTCTACAAAAAATTCTAGTGTTTTAATAGAAAATGCACTAAACCAACAAACCTATTTAAGGAGAATTCATATCTTTGCTATGTTTTGTATTTCCACACTATGAATACACTATCTCTCTCTATCTATTTATTTCTTCTTTGACTTTTTCATTAACATTTGTGATTTTTAGAGATCTTATACATTTTTCTTTGGTTTATGCCTAAGTATTTCATTTTATTTAGACCCTACCAATTTTTTATAAGCTGGAGAGATCGTATTATAAGGTCATCCTTCAGTCGCCTTTCCTTGTTAAGTAATTTTAGAGGGTATTCTATAATGAATAGCTTTAAATTATTTTATTGAGGTATAATATGCATGCGAAAATGCACAAATCATCAGCAAATTTTCAAAAAGGGAACACCTCCATGTATTTCTCGCTTACATCAAGAAATAGAATATGACCAACATCCTCAAAGGCCCCTGTTTCTACATGCTTCCAGTGACTGCCATTCTTTTTTTTAAATTTAATAAATCTTTACTGTTCAGATTATTACAATTGTTCCTCTTTTTTTCCCCATAGCTCCCTCCACCCGGTTCCCACCCTACCTTCTCCCCTTACCTCCCCCCGCCTACTGTCCTCATCCATAGGTGCACTGGGCCTCTAGTAATTTATATAATCTGAATAGGAGTCTTTTGTCAGATATATGTATTATCAATATTACCTTCTAGGCTGTGGTTTACCTTTCACTATCTTAGCAGTGGCTTTTTATGTACAGAAGCTTCTACTTTTTATATAATTCAATTGATCATTTTTTCCCCTTTATGTTTAGTGCCTTTTGTGTCCTGCCCAAGAAGTTCTGGGGCTTTCTTTCTTTCTTTCTTTCTTTCTTTCTTTCTTTCTTTCTTTCTTTCTTTCTTTATTTATTTATTTTACTTTTTAAATATATTTTATTGATTTTTTACAGAGACAAAGAGAGAGAGATAGAGAGTTAGAAACATGGATGAGAGAGAGACATCAATCAGCCGCCTCCTGCACGCCTCCCACCAGGGACGTGCCCGCAACCAAGATACATGCCCTTGGTCGAAATCGAACCTGGGACCTTTCAGTCTGCAGGCCGATGCTCTATCCACTGAGCCAAACTGGTTTCTGCTGGGACTTTTTTTAAAAAAGCATTTCCTTCTCTTTCCCAAAACAATTGTTGATAAAGGAGTAAGGTAGCAGAAGAGGAAGGTGTGAGAGACTGGTTCAGGGGGTATTCAAGCTCAGTTTTGCTCATTCCTGAAGCCAAAATCACCTCTAGTACTGTCAACTTAGTGCTAAATCAAGCCTTACCTTGTCAACTTTGCCCCTACCCATGGTGATTTCTCCTTCTAATGGCAATGCTGTTTTGCCTTGTGAATTGTATCTCTTCCATCCCCATTTTATCCTCATTTTATCAGACATGTCTACATGTTTCTAAACCTACAATTTTGTACAGGGCTCCAGAGTTCTTTCCCATTGAACTCTTAGGATGTAGGCCAATCAAGAAATGATATATGAATTTGGATTTCTTGAGCATACCCTTGAAATTAAGAAAACTTTATCCAATCCAGGTCATGGAGGACTTTGCATGTGCTGACTAGTTGTACAAGCTACCATATATGTGTCACCTCTAGACCAACCAAGACACCCTCATACACATATTTCTATCATGCTATTTTCAAATTTTCTTTTTATTGTTTTAATAGTAGCATAAGCAGTTCTTTTAATCTAACACTTTAGGTATGACTTCTAGAAATGACAATTGATGCATTGGTCTAATTAAGGAGTAAGATGGAAAGCATTTTGATGAGAACATTTCAGTAATTATGATTAAATATTAGCAATTTGAAGCTTGTCTGTGATCCTGAATAATGAGCTAAATGTTTGAAACAAGGTAGGACTAAAAAAAAATTACACAAAGGAGATAAAGAGGGAAGGGAAAACAAGGATCTAGAGGAATAATAATCAAACCTAAATTGTGCTCCAAAAGATCATTTAAAATATTTGAATATTAGAGTATAATTTCTCCTGGGAAAATAAGTTAGACAATGAAGTGCAATGTATAGGGTAGCCTACTTAGCCCATATGTACAACAAAAATAACATGTCTCGCCATTAGTGTCAAGTTCCTTCAAGGTGTTTATATCCCAGTTTTTTTTAATATATTTTTTATTGATTCTAGAGAGGAAGAGAGAGGGAGGGAGATAGAAACATCAATGATGAGAGACAGTCATTCATCATCTGCTCCTACATGACCCCTACTGGGGATCAAGCCCACAACCCGGGCATGTGCCCTGACCTAGAGTCGAGCCATGATCACCTGGTCCATAGGTCAATGCTCAGCCACTACATTGAGCAACAGAGCTTGAGCTTCATAGAGGCCGGGACCCAGAGAGTCATCACCTGTGAAAGAGGAGGAGTTTGGAAATGTAAACCTATGGTAGCAAGGGACTAAAGGCTCTGTAGTTGGGAGATGGGCAGAAAGGTGGTAGGCCTATAGTGTGCCAAGATCTTCTATGAGGGAATGCCCTGGGTCTCTCGGCAGCATGGTGAAGGATGCAGTAAACTGGCCATCATTGCTTGATACAGGCACCTATGGCGGAACATGGATGTCAGCAGATACCCTCAGGCTATTTGGAAAGTGTCACCTACTTGGCAGTTCACTGTAGTCTTGATCTAGCTTGAAGGAACTGAGCATCTTTCTAAATTAAATCAGAATTGACACACATTGTAATGCCACTGGTTTATGAATTCTATGGTGATTTAAAGCAAATTTACCAAAGTCTTAATCAGATTCTTGAAGTTCCAAAAGCACTAGGCAAAAACTCAGTGTTGGCAAAAACACGTTAGTCCCACCCACATGCCCTTCTGCACACCCAGCTGCCAAACTGCTTAAATTTCTAAATAATCACTTTATAAATTAAGCTCATTCATTTGTGCTTACATTTCAACACTTAACTGCACATCCTTGCTCCCAAAGTTTGCTATCAGCAAAAAAGAGGTACAGCTTGTTCGATGTTCTACACACACAAACACACAATTACATTTACATAAATGATATTATGTAAATGTCAGAAAGAATCAAATATAGACATGCTTGTAATCAATAAAATTACACACAAGTATATGCTATGGTAATAAGCGGTATCATTTCTAAAGAATGCCTACAGAAGATGAAGATGAGAGAGAGAAATGTATGCCATTCAATGCAGGAAAAATACCAGTAGATGAATGTTACAGTTAATATTATTTTTAACACATCCAGCAGTACATTTGGAAACTAGCTTTCCTAAGGTCCTGCTACATCATCAATTGAGAAGCAAGAGGGCATCCCTCTTCAGAGTGAGGATGTCTCTCCCCATCCTCATGATAGACTAGTAGTTCTCTGACTGTGGTCCCTGGGCCAGTATCAGCATCATCAGCATGTCAGAACTGTCAATTCTTGGGTCACTCCTTATATGTTCTCACAGGAATCTGTGTTTGAACAAGCCTTCCAGATGACCCTGAGGCCTCCTTTATCATTAGGTAATAGTAATCTCTCAGTATAGTGATGAATGTGGGGGAAATTTTGTCTATATTAAGGTCTATCAGAAAATGAAAACTGCAAGATGGAAAAAAAATCTCAATACAGTTACTCCATGACAGAGATGTACTAATATATGCACATGCTCCCATTCTCACTCATTCACACACACACACACACACACACACACACACACACACACACACACACACAAATATAGCTAGTTATAATCATGTACTTTCAACAGATGTGGCACTTATATTTCTTGAAAATAATAACTGGACAGTTTAGATAGAAGGAATATAGTACATTGCCACTATCAATGGCGCTTACTCTAAAGTACAGATTAGACTGTGAGTACTCAACATTTACTATGATTAATTTAGAAGTCTGTCAAATTCACCTAGTTTCTTGAATGGTGTGAGGCATTATCGTTACATTCATGTTTTTCTCTAATGTTTAGTACTTTGGAGACAGTGTACAGTTAAGTTCTTCATGAATGTTGCCTATTCATCATTTCAGTTATACTGTGTTTCCAGAGATAAAAATCAGTTGAGAAAAATCAATGTATGAAGTTTTCGGAATGAAAAAATTCATCATGCCTTGTTAGAAATCCACTTAAAATGATTCAGTAGTGTTTTTCAATATTCTAAGGCTAAGGGAAGTTTGCATTTTAAGTTGTAACCATTTTTTGGAACTTCCAATGTATTATATTGTACATTGAAGAAATCAGAAACGAGAATAATACATTTTTAAATGAGATTAAGTCTATCTAAGATACCTATTTCCTATCACTCATCAAATAACTCTAATGTTATTAAAAATGAGAACATGGTGCATCTGAACAGCTTATTAGATTACTTTGGAATCTAGAGATCCTGACTTTCATGTTTGGCATATAAAATGTGAGTTCAAATTAATGAACTCCTGTTCATTTCCCTAAAAAGGCGTATAATTTACGTTGGAATGGTCCCAAGAGGAAAATAATCAGTTTGTTGAAATAGTAAGAAAAATTGAGAGTCAACTACCATCATCACTGAAACATAAAAAAATCTTAGGCCAAAATGACTAAAAATTACATCTTTTTGTAGACTCTCAACACCTAGTGAAAATCCCTCAGTGTGGAAAGCTTTCTTTCTCACTGGCACACTGGAACTAGTTTAAACTGATTGTCTGAGCCAATTTTTAAATTTTCAGGAATTTTTGAGATGGTTGTGAAAGACAGGCATTATTACTAAAACAAATTATGTAAACTTAATTAAATTACATTTTTAAAAAGCAAAGCTAACAAATACTTGAAACTCTACACTTCATGATTATTTCACTAAAGTTGTCTGTGATCTCTTTTCTTGAAGCTGTTAACGTCTATTGTGGCTGTGTGGTGGAAACACTATGTAATGATGGCTACCATGTATCTCTTTCCAACTCTGCATTCAGTCATGTAATATTGGTAGCTTGAAATCAGACATTGTGGAAATTAGCAAATGATACAAATCACTGATGGTTGTTTCAGAGAGTCAGTTGCTAAACATTTATCAGCACACCACTGCTCTTATAGCACATTAGGCTGAAATTCTAGATCTGAGGAAGATTTGAGAATCCTATATAATAAAGTGGTAATGCGGTGATGTGTAAAAGACCAGCAGAGAGCTACAGGAGGGCAGGGCAGTGAGCTATGAGCAGCAGTGGGCGGAGCGGCCTGCTGAGGTACATGGCAATGAGCTACTCACGCACGGATTCTTGCACAGGGCTACTAGTTATTTATAAACTATGTCATTAAGCAGTTGAGTAGGGTTTGTCTGAAAGTGCTTTGGAAAAGAATATTGGGGAAGATGGGTGATTTTGCAGATGAGTTAGGCCCCATAATCACGTGGTATTTTAATGATCAGGCACTCCATCTGTATCTGGGTATGGCAGGAGTTATTATTATTATTACTTAATTTATATTCTTTATTGTTTAAAGTATTATATAAGTCTCCATTTCCCCCCACTAACCTTTGCCTGGCCACCATCACCCCCTAACACATGCCCTCACCCCCCATCTGTGTCCATTGGTTTTGCTCATATGCATGCATACAAATTCTTTGGTTGATCTCTTACCCCCTCACTCCCTGCCTTCCCTCATAAGTTGGATGATCTATTCAATGCTTCTATTACTCTGGTTCTATTTTTGTTCATCAATTTATGTTGTTCATTACATTCCACAAATGAGTGAGATCATGTGATATTTATCTTTCTCTGACTGGCTTATTTCACTTAGCATAATGCTCTCCAGTTCCATCTAGGTTGCTGCAAATGGTAAGAATTCCTTCTTTTTTATGGCAGCATAGTATTCCATTGTGTAAATGTACATAGTTTTCTAATCCACTCATTTGCTGATGGGCATCCAAGGCTGTTTCCAAATCTTAGCTATTGTAAATTGTGCTGCTATGAACATAGGGGTGCATATATCCTTTCTGATGGGTGTTTCTAGTTTCTTAGGACATATTCCTAAGAGTGGGATCACTGGGTCAAATGGGAGTTCCATTTTTAGTTTTTTGAGGAAACTCCATACTGTTCTCCACAGTGGCTGCACCAGTCTGCATTCCCACCAGCAGTGCACAAGGGTTCCTTTTTCTCCACATCCTCACCAGCACTTGTCGTTTGTTGATTTGTTAGTGATAGCCATTCTGACAGGTGTGAGATAGTACCTTAATTGATTTGCATCTCTTGGATGATTAATGACTTTGAGCATGTTTTCATATGTCTCTCAGCCTTCTGTATGTCTTATTTCAAAAAGTGTCTATTTAGATCCTTTATCCATTTTTTAATGATTGTTTATCTTTCTTTTTTTATTTTTAATCCTCACCTGAGGATATTTTCCACTGATTTTTAGAGAGAGTGGAAGAGAGAGGGAAAGACAGAGAGAAACATCAATGCAAGAGAAACTCATCAATTGGTTGCCTCCTGCATGAGCCCTGACCAGGACCAGGGCAGGAAAGAGCCTGCAACCAAGGTACGTGCCCTTGACCAGAACTGAACCTGAGACCCTTTGGTCCACAGTCCCACACTCTACCCACTGAGCCAAACTGGCTAGGGCAGGAGTTATTTTTGAACGGTATATGTGATGTGACTTTTCCTCAGAAGCACAGTCTGTGTAGTACTTGTCTTACAGGAGGTTGCTATAACCTCCACACATTTTTTCCCACTACTGATACCTCTAAAATGATAGGATCTGACAAGACCAGTTTGGCTCAGTGGATAGAGCGTCGGCCTGCGGACTGAAAGGTCCCAGGTTTGATTCCGGTCGGGGGCATGTACCTTGCTTGCGGGCACAACTCCAGTAGGGGGTGTGCAGGAGGTGGCTGATTGATGTCTCTCTCTCATCGATGTTTCTGACTTTCTATCCCTCTCCCTTCCTCTCTGTAAAAAATCAATAAAATATATATTTTTAAAATGAGAGGATCTGCTAGGTTATGTGGTTCTAGCAACAGGGCTGCTTGCCTCATAACCTGGACCCGCTGCAGAGCTTTTATCCTGCTCCAAGCCCAACGTAAAGCTGACAGACTTTAGCGTCACCCAATATAAAGGTCAGAGCACTATTGGAAGAGGTGAGCACTTTTCAAGGTATGTTCAGAGCCCAAAAAGGTTGACACTCAACCACTTGAGCCAAGCCGGCCAGGCCTGATGTCACTTTGTAAAGTTTCCTCTTTTGCAAAGATATTTTCAGCTCACCTTTTATTTATTTAAACATTGAAAGCGTAGTTGTTTGATAAGCCTAACCAATAATTCCAAATGTGGAGTTTTTGTGGATCTCTTCCTGTTGTCTCTTCTTTCTGCTTGTTCTCATAAAGAGGACTTTTCTCTTGTGTGAGTGGCACTTTCTAGTGCTAAATATCTATGATAGGTTATATGTAGAAATAATCTGAATTCTGTCATGAAAAGTGTAAAAATACACACAGAAAAAATGCAAATTTGCTTAAGCCAAATATCTAAGGACACTATCTTTCAAGATCACTTACAACAAAATTCAATGCTTGAGGGTTTTGTTTTTATTTGTGGGGGAGGGGTGCATTCCATAAGATGTCTATTTCGGCTAAAAATACATTCAAAGACCAATTTATTTCTGCTTTACCCTGACCCTAAGAGTATAGCTCTTTGGGACAGTCTTCGTTTAGACTCCCCACCTTGGACAAGCTTTGTTACTCTGGCTGTTAAAGCTGAAGTTGTAATTTTTTCTGGTTGACAAAGGTCTTCAGTGGCCTCTGACCTCTCTTCACTTCTTTGGGTTCCTACTTTTCCTTCAAGTTTTCCCTGGAAATTCCTCACTATGTTGTTAGCTTTTCAATTGCCATTACTACAAACAAAAATCAATCATTAGTGTTTACTAGAACAGTCCCATTCCAGATTGAACTTAGATACTGATGTGAGATGGCTGTAATAGGTATTTTTATTTATTTCAAATTTATTTTCTTAGGGAGGGATTGCCCATTACAATTTCTGCACACAACTATTTTATTTTAGGGGGGAAATGAAATATTCATTAGGAGCCTTTGTCTTTTGGCATCAGGAATGAACAGATTTTCTTCCCCATCTGTTAGTGGGGGGAGGTACAAAATGTTTTCTTTTTCTCCATCATTTTCTCTTTTCAGACATATTTACAAAGTATTTGTTAGCAATTCTCAAATTGAGCTTTCGTATTTTGTGCTTGCAAGTCTTTGTTATTATTTCTTCCTGCCTTTCCCTCATTTATATGAGGATGAGAATTAGGATTTATAAGGTGTTTTTTTGTTTTTATTTTTATTTTTGTTATGGGAGTATAGATGGTGCATAGGAGAATCTCTTTTCCTGTCTTAATTTAACTCTTGTCCTATTGTCCTAATTTCCTTTTTAAATTATTCTACCATTTACTTTATCTTTTTTTTTTTTTTTGCAATCTCTGAAGTGCTGATATAGAAATTTCTCTAAGTTTTATGGCGATGGGATTGGATTCAGAATTTTTTAAGTAAATAAATAAAAGGATTATAAGAAGTTTCGAAGAAACTACAAGTCAGACTTTTTGTAACAACTGGATTATCTCATCTATTAATAAATACAACATCAAGCAATAACTTGCTGTTCTCTCATTATAATCAATGCTTAAAATGTTCCTAGTTTTGTCATTCGTGAGTCACTACTATTAAAGCTGCACCTACCTAGGGATTTTGTAAAGAAGGGAGACTCCACCCTTATACACCCACACTGAGTGAATCAAGAGTTGATACTTGAAAAGAGAAAATAAAAGATAAGTAACAAGCCAAAATAAAATAATGGAGGCTAAAAAGATTAAAAGATATCCGCTGAGCCAAACTGGCTAGGGCAAGAGTTATTTTTTGAAAGGTGTATGTGATGTGACTTTTCCCCAGAAGTCCAATCTGTGTAGTACTTCTCTTATTGGGGGTTCTATAAACTCCAAGCACTTTTTCCCACCATTGATACGTCTGAAACCAGTGGTTCCCAACCTTTCTAATGCCGAGACCCTTTAATACAGTTCCTCATGTTGTGCTGACCCCCAACCATAAAATTATTTTTGTTGCTACTTCATAACTGTAATTTTGCTACTGTTATGAATCGTATCTGGGTTTTCCAATGGTCTTAGGCGACCCCTGTGAAAGTGTTGTTCGACCCCCAAAGGGGTCGCGACCCACAGGTTGAGAACCACTGCTCTGAAACGCTATGATCTGCTAGGTCTGTGATCAGCAAACTGCGGCTCGTGAGCCACATGCAGCTCTTTGGCCCCTTGAATGTGGCTCTTCCACAAAATCCCATGGTCTGGGCGAGTCTGTTGAAGAAGTGGCGTTAGAAGAAGTTTAAGTTTAAAAAATGCGGCTCTCCAAAGAAATTTCAATCGTTATCCTGTTGATATTTGGCTCTGTTGACTAATGAGTTTGCCGACCACTGATCTAGGTCATATGGTTCAAACAACAGGGGTGCTGGCCTCATAACTTAAGTTTTCAGAAAAGAATTAGATCAATGAAAGTTAGTAATCATTTGAGATTAAAAACTCGAAGACCATACTATCACTTGATTACAAGATGCGCATTTCCATAAGTAACCTAGGACCTTCACTGAGGGCACTCTTGACTGCCCCTAAATTCAGTGATCCTTTATCTGATGAAGACTTACTGGGTGTAAGAACCCTGAACCTTCAGTGTGCCAATAGTCATAGTGAATCTCTAAGAGGGAAATTAGTATGTATTAGTCTCTCTTTTATTGAGAATGTCCTGGATCATGTGTTCTGTGGGACACACTTTGAAAATGTGGCTTTAAAATACGGAGTGAGAATGTTAAAAAGAGGGTGAGAGAAGGGGGGGATCTATGTATTCATCCTGTTGGAAGTTTCATTACCAGTGAAGTCCTAACAATCTTAGTATCATTTCCTAATATTGTGTGAATTATTTATTATTCTTAGAATAACTGAGATACTAAGAGGTTAAGTAACTTGTCCTAGATCATATATTTGCAAGTGGCAGTACTAGCATTTGAGTACAGAAGTTCTTATCTCATACCCTTGACACGATATCTTTTTTACATACAAGAAAATGTTTTTCCTGATGTTCCCGCTAATTTTCAAGTGAGAACCAGTCTTTAAGAAAATGCGCATAAAGCCATCAATCTATACAGGTCACTGACATTCTGGATGGGACATTTGTGCAGCCAGGGATGAATTGAATCTCACAAAATGCATTTGGGTGTTTATCCTGTACAGGCACTTTGATTAATGGATGTAGCACCCAAGTATCATTTAGAACAGCCTAACCTTTCACCTTGCCCATCAAGAATGTGAAAAATGCCCGTGGCATTCCTTCACTCCACCAGTCTGCATGGTTTTCCCTATCACCTGGATGGAGGGGAGTCCAGTTTCCGCAGCAGCATCTCTTGCCTACTTCTCAAACATTCACGGTCTTTCAGATCTCCTCCTGACTGTAAGCCAAATTTCTGTTTTAGGAGCGATTACCAAGGGAAAAAACTTTCCGGTGGAATTGTTGTGTGGCTCGCGTTGGACATAAGAGTTACAGAGAATTTGATATGCAGCAAGTCTCATTCCTTTTGAATGATACATGAAGCGTGCCCAGAGATGTTTCAGATTGTTCCAGGAGCATACATACCAGGATTCGTTAGGGCATGATGTGCATCTGTGCATCCAAGTTAAAATGCTGTGTGCCTCCTCAAGTCTGCTGTCTTCCCCAGGGACGTGGCACTAATCATGTGAATGCTGACATGTGCGTGATTCGTTCCAAGTCTTCAACAGCTCACTAGTAAGGATGCCAGAAGGCATATTTCCTTTTATTTGATTTTTATTTTTGTCAATCTGCACCCAATAATATTTTTCCATTGATTTTTAAAGAGTGGAAGGAAGGGAGAGAGACAAAGAGAAACATCGATGTAAGAGAGACACATGGATATGTTGCCTCTCACACACACCTGACCAGGGCCAGGGGTAAAGCATATAACCAAGGTACATGCTCTTGACCAGAAATGAACCTAGGACCTTTCGGTCCACAGGCCAGTACTCTATTCACTGAACCAAATAGGCTAGGATTGAAGGCATATTTTAAATCAAGTACAAACAAACCAAAAAAAAAAAAAAACCCACAGGTACAATAATAGATAAGTTCACCAAAATAGAGTCCAATATGACAAAAGATCCAAAAGTCTTTAAATGTTTGTGAGTTTTTAATGATATGGAGAAAACGTTCATAATATAACTTATGCAGCAAATGTTTATTTACCACGTGCTATGGATCAAGCCTTTCTTTAAAGACTATTGTGGGATTTACACTCAAGTGGAGGGATAACTCTCAACAAGGGTCTGATGAGTGACAGATGTCGCATACATTGAGGTTCCCATGGGGCCTCAGGCCTCTCCCCTACTCCAGCTTTACCGATGCCAAACACAAGTAACTTCTTCCATTTTCCTCAGCATGCTGTTTAAATAATATCATTTTCTTCAGTGTGCTGTGCTGGAGAAAATGTTAGGAAACCCTGCAAAAGGAAAATAAACAGGTAATATGACAGGTATCAAAATGAAGGAAAACTAAATGTGTCAGGAGAAGGAGAATAATAGCGGTGTAATTGTATGTGCCTGGTAAAGAAAGGTCTGTCGTGAAGGTAATTTTCAAGCAAAGATCAGAATAAATGTGAGAAAGTCAGCCGTGTGGATATGTACAAGTTAGAGTCTTCCAGACAGAGGAAAAAGCACGTGCAAAAGCCTTGAGAAATGAACATATTTGACATGCTAGAGGAACAGTAAGGAGGCTGGCATAGCTGAAAGTAGAGTAAACAAGGGGAAAGGTGGAAAAATGGGATAGAGATATAGGCAGGATACACAAGTGAAAATCTTTTAGACAGAAAGACCATAAACTAGAACCAGTTTGTTCAAACTTGGCAAGCTAAAGTTGAAAGAATCTGTCTTAATTTAACTCTTGTCCTATTATCCTAATTTTCTTTTTAAATTATTCTACCATTTACTTTCTGTCTTTAGATGACATATGAGCTTCACAGTTCACTACAATATTCACCTAATCAGAGTCATTGCTTGTGTTATCTGGCAGGTCCAATAACAAACATTCAAGTTTGTGTCATATGTATATACACCAACAGTGGCTATTACCAGGTGATTAATTTCTCTTTGAAAGGGTTATTTTTTAAATTAAATTGATTGAGATGACATTGGTTAATAGGATCATCCAGGTTTCAGATATGGATTTCTATGTTACACGATCTCTATATTGCGCTGTCAAATATACCCACCACCCAAAGTCTTCTCCCATCACCATATATTAGGACCCCCTTCTCCCACACCCCCTTCCCTCTGGCAATCACCACACTGCTGTTTGTGTCTACAAGTTTCAGTTTTATATCCCGCATATGAGTGAAATCATGTGGTTCTTAGCTTTTTTTTTTTACTGACTTATTGTACTTAGTATAATGTTCTCAAGGTCCATCCATATTGCTGCAAATGGTGCTATTTCATCCTTTCTTATGGCTGAGTAGTATTCCATTGTGTATATGTATCACTTCTTCTTTACCCAGTCCTCTACCGCAGGACACTTTGGTTATTTCTATTTCTTGACTACCATACATAATGCTGCAATGAATATAGGGGTGCATATATATTTGCATGCGTTCTTCAGGTATATACCCAGTAGAGAAATTCCTGGATCATATGGTAACCCTATTCTTAAATTTTTGAGGACTCACCAGACTGTTGTTTCCACATTGGTTGTATCTGTCTACATCCCCACCAGCAGTGAATGAGGGTTCCCCTTTCTCCACAACACTTATTATTTGTCTTGTTGATAATAGCCACTCTAACAAGTGTGAGGTGCTATCTCATTGTAGTTTTGATTTGCATTTCCTTAATTGCTAGTGAGGTTAAACATGTTTTCATATAACTATTGGCTGTTTATGTACTTATTTATTTACATACTATTTTTGAAACTATCGTCTAAGTCTAAAATTAAGTCAAAATGAAAAGTTAAAAATGATGTAAGTACAGGTTGGTAGTTACAAAATAGTGACAGGGGTGTAAAATACAGCACAAGAGCTATAGTCAATATATTGTAATAACTATGTAGGTGCCAGGTGGATACTGGAAATATCAGGGGGAACACTCTGTAAAGTATATGGTTATCTAACTACTATGCTGTATACTGAAAATAATACAAAGTAATATTGAATGTAAACTGTAATTGAAAAAATAAAAATAAAAATTTAGAAGAAAAGAAAAACAGCCCACAATAATACATTTAGAACATGATGAGAAGGTTAAAATGTTATTGTTAAGCAACGTTATCTGGGAATTCTCACTTGGTATTTGTTGCTCTACTATTATCAGCACATAACACGATGTAAAATTATATAGCTTTGTGTTATGTTCCGCAGAATGTTCTAGAAATGTTACTAGTTAGTAGCTGGTTTTCCTATATAATTGTTCAATATAAATGTAAATGTTGTCTCTTTTCTCAATACAATATACCTGTTCTCAATCTTTCTTCTTACATATATCCGTGTACTTTATTGTTTCTGTGAAAGAAACTGTGTTTTCCAACATTGTATTATTTAGGAACCTAGAATTTGGAACTCAAAATTTGGATTTTAATTCTAACTTAGTCACATTATAGAAGAGAAACCTCAAGGAAGTTACATTGTCACCCCCAGCCTCACTTTCCTTGGCTATAAAAGGAAGACAAGAATCTTGGCTCTTCCTATAGACTGAATTTTTATCTCCCCCAAAATTCATAGGTTGAAATCCTGATGTTCAATATAATGGTATTAAGAGATGGGTTGGTTTATTTGGGGGGGGGGGAGGCATATTAGGGTCATGAGGGCAGAAACTTAATGGGGTTAGTTCCTCATAAAAGAGACTCCACAGAACCTAAATGAGATTAGTCTAGTCAAACATGACAAACGCCTTCTAACATGTCCTCACAATGAGAAGTCTGCAACATGGAAGAAGACCCTCACCCTATTCTCAGACTTCCAGACTCTAGAACTGTGGGAAATGAATTTTTATTATTTATAAACCCCCCATGAAGTAGCTTATGTCTGTGTTAGCAGTGGGGGGAGGAGAAAGAGAAAGAGAGGGAGAGAGAGAGAGAGAGAGAGAGAGAGAGAGAGAGAGAGAGAGAGAGAATGTGTCAAGGGTCACCAGAGATGGTATGGCAGTAATCAAATATGACATGAGCCCCACTAAAATCCAGCATGCTAAATAGCATAAAGGTGAATGCCTAACTTCTGGAGATATGAAAAAAAACAAAGGTAGAGGCACCAAGACTCCTTAAGTTACAGAAATACCACTGTATTTCTGATATCTGATCCACTGAATGATAAACCTAAATGAGATTAGTCTAGTCAAACATGACAAGCCTGCACAGGTTTAGGAAAAGCAGACATGGGCAGGCCTTACCTCAAGATCAGAACCCGGTGACAACTCAAAAAGACAGACAAAAGCTCACCTTTGCTAAGAAAGAAATGACCGTTCTCCTAGAGCCCAAAGGTCCCCAGAATTTCAGAAACTCCTTTTTTTCTGATGTGTGAAGTGTCGACCTATAGAGACAGGTACTGAGTAGCAACAAAGACTTCTAATGGCTAAATTCTTGTACTCTATCTATTCACTGTTTTGGTTACATTCTTACCACCTTCTGTTTGTTGATCTTGGAGTAGTGCCCTCATTCTTAAAAGCCACTTCAAAAGATGGATTGTTCAAATATCTTTGTTCTACCTTTTATTTTTTTTTCATTCTGAAGAATTTTCCTTTTATTATCTCATTGCTATACAAGCCATCACCCATAATCCAGACAGAAAATATATGCCTTGCCCCTAATGTAATATCCTACAAATACTTTTAGCCTGAAAATTTTTACCAAGAACAGCCATTTTACTAGTGGAGGTTGGTAACATCACTTTGACTGATAAATTGCCTCCATGGTAGATAGACGTGGGTTAAGAGCTTTAAATTGGACAACGTGGCAAAACTATTACAGAAACGATTATTCTTTTCTTTTCAGGTAGGACAGGAAAGACATAATAGTGAGCAGGGATACAATCTTTTGGACTGAAAGAAGAGAAGCAGCTCTGTGAGTAATGATAGTGAAGTCAGGGAGGGGGAAGAGGGTTTCCTTTGTGGCAGGACAGTTCTAATGTGGAATGGCCATGAAATGCTTTGATTAAAAGTCAATTGATGTCATATCTGCTAAAGTACATTCTGTTCTAGCTGAAGTTCCCTAGAATCTGAGAAAAGCTTACATACCAGTGCATTACTCAAGATGATACAATCCCAGGGAAATAAGAACGAGGGGGAAAGGAAAGTGGGGCAATGAAGGTGGGAGAGCATACATACTTGGTGTGTTACATGCTGACCACAGCTTTTCTGGACAATCCAGCTGGTTCTTGAATACGTGGTAAGTTGTCAGAGAAGCTACACAGAGATGCTCCTTCTATGACCTTTCTCATTCATCAAAGTCCACCCACCAGACTTTTATTTTCACACACTCAGGGCAGCTGCTAGGGAGGTCAGGGTCTTCATGGGACCAGCTGGGTCACTGCTGGTCACTGGAGCTACGGGAGTTCCTGGCATGATAATGATGGTTAAAGCTGTGCCAACAGTCTGGCTCTTGACCCCATGGAAGGCTGAGACAATGGGTGGTAATATGGGAAGAGGCCAAGGTGCTTGAAAGGCTTACCAATAGCAGAAGCAATGATGTGAGCCTTCACTGGGTTGCTCTAGCCAGGAAATGAGGCAAGTTGCCAAGACATTTGAATGATGCTATGGGTTTGATTCCACAGACAGCAGATTCGAAGTTGAAGATCAGCGTGCAGTAGTTCTCTGAGGTAGGACTCTTGGGGTCAACCCCTGTGAGAGGAAAAGATAAAGGACTGAGAAGAGAAAGAAAACCAGCTGTGAGTTAATCCCCAAACTCAGCTAATCCTTTAAGAAACCCTTAAAATAGGAGCTTTTTTAAAACTGTCCTGAATTGAGGTAAGGAGGACTGGACCTAAAGGTAGCAATTTATCATTGGGTGTGACCTTAGGCAAAGCAGCTCTCTTCAACTGCTCTTAAAACTGCTGCTCTCCTTTGAGGATAGACATTTAAAGATGAATAAAAGAGATTTCTGTACACCTTCAACAATCAAACCAAATCCAATATGCATACTGAAGCAAGCAGTCTTTGTAGCTTGTAACTATTTTCTCTCTTTTCCGCATCCAGTGCAACTAAAAAGCGGGTCCAATTCCTGAGTAGAATCTGCTGGGGATTAAGAAATAAAAGAAAGAGACAAGACACAGAGATAGAAAGAAAAGCTGGGGCCAGGTGGACTGCTGCTCTCTTCTGATGGAGAGACAGTGACCCCGAGCCGATGCAGTGAGTTTATTTTATACCTCCAAATACCAGGAAGTTGCACCAAAAGTTAAGACAAAGAAGATTATGTGCATTCTTGAATAGGCCCTGAGCATTCCTGGTGCCAGGCTGGATTTAGATATCAAAACCCCCTTCCCCACACCATGGGCTGAAATGAAGGTCAAGCTGACAACACCCTTGCCCTTTTGGCAAGGCATGTTCCCAGGGCTTGGCTTTTCCAACACCACTGGGTTCAGCTGACAATAATTAAAGAACGCCCATGTGCCTTCTGAGGGAGTCCTCTACAGTAGCTTGGAGCCCACTTGACTCATTAGATTGTGAGTCCTATTGCCAGTCTCTCTATAAGCAGAACGGTCATTTATAGATATAGATGATATAAATATAGATATAGATATAGATATAGATATAGATATAGATATAGATATAGATATATAATTTCAGAGAGGAAGGAACAGGGAGAGAGAGTGTGAATCATTGATTGGCTACCTTCTGCACACCCCCAATAGGGGATGGAGCCTAGAATCCAGGCATGTGCCCTGACCTGAAACATGCAGGAGGCAGCCAATGTCTCTCTCACATCAATGTTTCCCTCTGTCTTTCCCTCTCCCTTACACTCTCTCTAAAAATCAATGGGAAAATATCCTTGGAAGGAAGGAAGGAAGGAAGGAAGGAAGGAAGGAAGGAAGGAAGGAAGGAAGGAAGGAAGG
>PVJN01033333.1:0-23549 GCA_004026805.1 Lasiurus borealis | reverse complement strand
AATCTGGTATTGAGATCCCACCTACTTTATTCTTCTTTCTCAGAATTGCTGTAGCTATTCGTTGTCTTTTTTTTGTTCCAGATGAATCTATGAAGAGTTCTTTCTAAGTCTGTGAAACATGTCGTTGGTATTTTAATGGGTAGTGCGTTGAATCTGTAGATTGCTTTGGGTAGTATGGACATTTTAATGATGTTGATTCTCCCAATACATGAGCATGGTATGCTCTTCCATCTATTAACATCTTCCTCTATCTCTTTTTTCAGTGTCCTGTAGTTTTCTACATATATGTCTTTTACCTCTTTAATTAGGTTTATTCCTAGGTATCTTAATTTTTTGGTGTGATAGTAAATGGGATTGCTTTTTGGGTCTCTCTTTCTGTAATTTCACTATTAGTGTATAGAAATGCCACAGACTTCTTAGGATTAATTTTGTATCCTGCTACATTGCCGAATTCATTAATTAAGTCCATTAGTTTCGGAATGGAGTCCTTTGGGTTTTTTATGTACAATATCATGTCATCTGCAAATAAGGACAGCTTTACTTCTTCTTTTCCAATTTGGATGCCTTTTATTTCTTCTTCTTGTCTTTTAATTCTTATATGTTCTGCAATATCAAAAATAATAAATTGGACACTATAAATTACCTGTCATTTTAACTAAAATTAGAAGCTACTGAATTTTATTTCAGATAAAAAAGGAAGGGAGTGGGAACAAAGACCATCTATATTTCATTCATTACCATGTTAATAGTAGGATACTTTTAAACAAAGGAGTCTAAAATATTGTTGAATGAGTGATTTAATCAGTTATTAAAGGGTAAAATATAAATTTTATAATAAACATTAATAGAATCAGTATATTTTACTAAAGGAAGATAACTGACATGAGCATGATAAATTTCCATTTGCATCAGAATACAGATAATAGCTGATGCATTGGTGAAAATAACCATATTACAGTTTTAGTGGTAGGTCTTACTTAATACTCTACATATTTGTTTTCTGAACAATGTGCATATTTTAATATTCATCTAGTTGATTTTTGCTCATTGAGCAGCATAAGCTTTTTATATATTCTCTAAGCTATGCATTCTTAACAATATATATAGAAATGTTAATATATATCTTTAGCTAAAATGAAATGGAATATTTTATTCAATATTCTCATCTTAAGGATAGATTCCAAAATAAAGACTTATTTGAGGTTTAGCTAGGTGACAGATTTAATTTGTCTATCTTACAAAAACTCAGTTAATTCTTTTAACATTTCAAACATAAAAGTTTTCTCTTAAATATTAAGTTAAAAAATAGCCAGGTTGGAAGTTTTTCTGAGTTTCCTTTAAAGACATAAGTTACACTTATTTCTCTAAATGATTAGCTGGTAGAGTTATTTCCTTATCCATGCCTCTTTTAACACTTTTCCCTGTGTGCTTTTGTACTTTAGACTTTTACTCTTTAGTTTAATACACTAAAGTATACAATATTAGATAATATAGATACTATAAATCAGTTAGATACTTTTATGTATTGTTTATAAACACATAATTGTTTTCACATTCATATGTTTATATATTCACTATCTTATTTATATGACAGATATTTAATTATGAAAGATATATTGATACATCTTCAGCATAAACAAATATATGCAAATGCAACTCCTTTGCTCTGACCAAAGAAGCAAACAACCTTTCTCAAAAAAATGTAGTTTCTTTTAAATAAAATAGACTAAATTTGTGCTTGCTTTCCCTTATTCTACTATTTCCTAAATGTATTTTACTCTTCTAATAACTGCTTTATGGATTTCAATAAGTCTGACATCTTATGTTGTCCCTATCCACAAGGACATGTTCTTTTATGATATTCTTATTCTTTTATCTTACATTTTAATTATTCCACATATTTCTTTGATCTTTAATTGGAATATTCAATTTATTTTTTAATATATTTTTTATTGATTTCAGAAAGGAAAGAAAAGGAAGAAAAAGATAGAAACATCAATGAGGAGAGAGAATCATTGATTGGCTGCCTCCTGCAAGCCCCCTACTGGGGATCGAGTCTACAACATGGGCATGTGCCCTTGACTGGAATCGAACCTGGGACCTTTCAGTTTGCAGGCCAACGTTCTATCCACTGGGCCAAACCAGCTGGGTAAAATACTCAATTTCTTATTACTTTAAGGCCTGAGAAAACTATAATTTTTGCGTAGTTTTTCAAGAAGGCTCTTTCACAGCATTCTCATCGCCTAGCCTGGCACCTGTCATAACTTCAATGTAAATGGTACAGAAATTCTATTTGAGATTTTCTTTAAAAATATTTTCCATTTCTGTTTTGAAATAATGGAAATAATACACATTATTATAATGATAATATCTATTGCAATTGTCAATAACAAAAAACCTATGTAAACTAAAAGATAAAAGTCACTTATAGTCTCATTCGGGCTCCCCATTTCTACAGACCATTAAAGCTAATAGTTTGAAGTAAAATTCTCCAACATTTTATTTCACCTGACAATTTTATAAAGGAATATACTTTATATGGTGCTGTGAGCATGAGTTGGGGTAAAATATTCTTGGCTGTCTTCCACTTCATGCAATAAGAACTGTAGTCTTGACTGCTATGCCCTCACTATCACCCGGACCCAGAGCTTGGCTGAATTTAGGTCCACGGGGCCAGTGGGGAAAGGGGCTTAGTTGCTGGCCTACATTAAAGACAGGTAGTGTGCATTAGACTTCCAAAATCTGAGTAGACATTGGTGATAAACTCTGCATGTTCTAAATTATGGAAAATAATGTATTTCTCTTTTCTATTTTAGTTTCTCAAAAAGTAAATAAGCCATTGTCTGTTGAAAATGGAGCTTCCCATCCTAAAAGAACATTCAGTTGCTCCGTTTATATACTATGGTAGTATGTTTTATGAGCATATGTTTTTTCATTATCTTTTCCCTATCAAGACCTTTTCATAAAGGTCTTAAATGTTATGTAATGAAAGTACTTATATTGAATGTCATGTAGATTTTTAAATATATAGCCCTTATTTAAAAAGCCATTACTAATTTTCTTAAAGTAATTTCAGCTAATTATACTGCAACTAGGTCAATCATTTAAAAAGTCATTATACCTTAAATATTAGAAATCCTTAATTAATTTACACATAGTACCTGTCGAATTTTATTTAATTTATATGTATATAGGACTCACTAATATCTCTGACATACTAAAGTTGATTTTTATATAAAATGGAAAACAAAGCTAATAAAATAAAATATATTTAGTATTTGCATGAAATGTTTATAAAATATCCAGTAGTAAATAATTAAAATAAAGAAAGCTATGTGCTCTATACTTTTGACTTTCCATTGTGTACATTTTAAAATATATAATTAATGGTCTGAATGCAATAAGATGTACCCTGAATATGTTCTGAAATATAATATATATTTTATACTTCAGTCTCCTTGGTATCACATGCTAATACATAGTTTTTATATGTGCTGTTCTGTTACATATTATTTAATTCTCAGAATATGACAGATATTTAAAAAAATACTTTAAATAAATATAAGAGCCTGGCCAGCATAGCTCAGTGGTTGAGTATCAATCTATGAACCAGAAGGTTATGGTTGGATTCCTGGTCAGGGCACATGCTCAGTCTCCAGTGAGGGATGTGCAGGAGGCAGCTGATCGATGATTCTCTCATCATTGATATTTCTATCTCTTTCTTCCTCTCCCTTCTGCTCTGAAATCAATAAAAATATTTTAAAAATAATTCTAAGTACATCCTTTAATATAATTTATGCACAGAAAAATATTGAAAAATATTTGGGTTAAAAAAATTCCTAATTTTACTAGCACCATTTTATTTGAAGTATTCCACAAAGACGATTGTGCCTGCTATTCAATATTCTCTGATTTACAAGCACTTAAAATTTAATTTTAAGTGTGTATAATGAAAAAGTGATGTACTTTTCAAAAAAAAGAATGTAAATATTTCTCTAAATATCATTAGAAAATTATATATTGAAACTTTTTACTTCAGATAAATTTTATACTAATAATTAAGAAGAGTTCATTTTGCAACATCTAAGAACTAATATTTCTTTGTTATTTCTCAGACCTATTCACAGAAGTTATAGGTTCTAAGAACTGTATATTAACATTTTCAGTTTTTGCATTTCCAACCCTTTTTTTCTAATCATTTTATCTATTTTTCAATTTATTTTTTTAGTTTTTCAATTAGAGTTGATATTCAATATTACATTAGTTTCAGGTGTCCAGCATAGTGGTTAGACATTTATATAACTTATCATTGATTTCCCCAATAAATCTAGTACCTAGCTAGACAAAACAAAGTTATTGACTGTTTACTTACCCCTGCCCAGCAATATCTAATGAGGCAGTGATTCTTAAATCCCCTCAACTTGTAGAGCTTAGAGTCCACATAGCATCACTCAGTGAATACATAACTTCATCTAATGAAGAATGATCTTTAGAATTATAATAACTAATATTTATTTTATTTTATTTTTTAAAATATATTTTATTGATTTTTTACAGAGAGGAAGGGAGAGGGATAGAAAGTCAGAAACATCGATGAGAGAGAGACATAAATCAGCCGCCTCCTGCACGCCCCACACTGGAGATGTACCCGCAAGCAAGGTACATGCCCCCGACCAGAATCGAACCTGGGACCTTTCAGTCCGCAAGCTGACTCTCTATCCACTGAGCCAAACCGGTCTCGGCACTAATATTTATTTTAAAAGAATAAAATAAGAAGTAAAATATTTGTTAAAGTAATATATCACAGGCATTTTACATGATGACATTTTTGATGGCTGATTATTGACTTCTTTTTTATGCCTCCACCTTTTTTTTCTCCTTTGGTCCCACCCTGGACAGGTTGATAACAGAGCCTGGCAGACTTCCTCTTTTGGAGCAAGTAGAAAATTTAAACTTCGCAAATCTCCAGCCTGTGCATGAGAGCTTCCCTTTAATCACTGTCCTCCAACAACACTCCCTTTGCTTTGCCCAAGTCACCTCTTACCTGTTTGCACAACTTGATCTGCTCAGGGTTCTTTGTGTGAGGATCAAACTTTTCATTTCCTTGGTGGGTCAAGTGTCATCAGCTACAACATTTTGGGAGGAGTACTTCCGTAAAAGGACCAAATATTTATTTACAAAGGAGTTTCCACCAAAGTTTTGAACCAAATTAATGATATTACTCTGAGATTCCAATAAAAATATCTAAAACAAAATGGTTTGTTATGGGTAGCTGAGATGTTTACCTTTAACCAATTTTCCTGTTACATAATTTAATTGGACACTGCTATAAACATGATAATTGGCAGAAAATACTATATTCATTTTAAAAATATTTTTGTGTCTAACATATAATAAGTATCTAATAAAAATGCTGTTTGAATAAAAAAAATAAAGATTACTGATATTCTGCTTACATTTATTCTTAATAAAATTGTAGAGGTTTATTCAAGTGGGAATCATTAGGATAGATTGACTATGTTTATATTGTGTAAAAGTTTCATAGTATAGAAAAATAACATTTTCTGTAAATGGTAGAATAAATTATATATATATATATATATATATATATATATATATATATTAATAATCTAAAAACCTGCATTTATGTGAAATTATTTAAAATGAGGGAAAAATTCAACAAAGTATGTCAAAGTTTGGGGAAACATTTTCATCTGTAAGATCAACATGTGGAGATATAACTATGTTATTAATAGGCTAAGTCAGGTTATGGCCCTGCTGGTTAAAATAATAAGATGCCTTAATTAGTTACACTATTAATGAATTCTGATCCTCTATTAAGAAACTGAGAAAAAACATTTCATTTATGTTCTAACTTTAAAACAAACAAATGCATAAACTGGAAGAATCAATTATTTTCTGTCAGTTTTTCTTAGTTCCCACTGATGAAAGAAAAAAATAATTTGTTGTAATTCAGTTTGTTCATGGATTTCTTTGGAGTTTCATGCCTTTACAAAGAATTTATTTTCAGGGAATATTTCTTTTTTAACTATCTCTGCTGTAAGTGGTGCAGATGCCAATCAATATAATCCCCTCTTTTCAATAATCCTGCAGTAAAAGTAAACTTGTTCAACATGCTTTCAAATTAAGATGCTAACAATGAGATAACCTAAATGCTTTTAAAATCATAATTTTGGGGTGATTTTCAGAGCTTATCTTCAAGGTACATTTTTCTACTTGAAGAAATGAAAAGAATCTTGCTTGTAATGTATTTATTAAAATACTTGCTGTGCAAATATAAAAAAGTAGAGTTCCTGTGTAATACCTGACATTGGAAATATTTGGAGAACCACAAAATAAAGCATGATTCCTGACATATTTATTTGTTTCCAAAAGAGTGTGGAAAAAAATTACTTTTTTGAAAATAAATTTCCTGATATTGGAAGTGTTAAGGTGATAAACTTAGATAGCTTAATTAGGAAGATTTAGGGAGTAAAGAGGGTCCATGGGAGAGGAATGCACCAATGGGGACTTGAAGATGCCAAAATGTTTATCTTACTTGTACAGAAGATGCCATAGAGGGTGGGGTCCAGACAGACAGAGGTATCTCTGGCCTGAGCAATTAAAGTGGCCCTAAGTTAGATAAAAAACAGGCCTGATCTGAGCAACTGGGAGAAAGTCATAAGATAAAATAAAAAATGACTCCAACCCAAAGAGAGGAAAAGTGCAGGTGTGAGGAAGCTGATTACAAGGCTAAGGAGGAAAGGGTGGTCTCTAGAATATGAAATGCTTCAGACAAAGAAAGCAGTGGACACCTTTCTTAGGTTACCTCTCTGCCATCCTGTGCCAAGGGGGATAGAGTCTTAGGCTTAGAATTTAGAATTAAGGTTTTAGAGGTAGTATTTGCTGGCAATGAAGTTTCTGTTATTTTCACCTACCACATTTTGTTCATGGCTTCATTCTCTGTATTCTTCTGGACAAGGACCGGGAAAGAAATCAACCAGCTCAATAAAACAACCTGAAACAGAGGGAGTGAAACTAACCAAAGGCCATTAGCTCAAACCTTCCTATCCAATTGAATGGGAATTTGTAACATAAAAAGAACTTAAGATGAATAGAATTTCAAAACAATAGAAAAGAGAAACCATTAGGGGAAAAAGGAAGGCGAATGAGTTTTCTTAAAGATATTAGTTCTAGCTGGTTGGTTCAGTTGGTTGGGGCATCAGTGTTGTGCATCAAAAGATTGCAAGTTCAATTCCCAAGTTGGCACATGCTCATGTTACAGGTTTGATTATCCCTGGTCAGGGCTTGTAGAGAGGCAACTGATAAATGCTTCTCACATCAATGTTTCTCTTTCTCCCTTCCTTTCTCTCTGAAAAAAATAAATGAAAAATATCCTCTGGTGAGGATTAAAAAAAAACTGAGTCAATCATTGGCTCCTGGCATTTGGGATGCTGGTCCTAGAATATCATTTGAGTGAAGATTTATGAGAATATTGAATACTATGACCTCTGTCAGCATTGAAGTCCTGAAAGTGCATGTAGATAGTCTTTTTAACTAAAAGAAGTGAATTGAAGGGTAAATTCTTCAGATTTTCAGTGTAGTGTGTGTTTACACTATCTATGCAGTCCTTTCAGTGAGGTTAAAGAGAAGTCTTATATCAGAATAATTTCCAAATCTTGGCTAATTGTCACACAAGGGGTCTGGACTCAATTCTTGAAAAAAGCACACAATTTGGCTAGAGTGCATTAAAAGTCTATAATAACTGTGAAAATAATTGTGGAAGGTTTTAAGGGCCATTTATCAGATTTTATTGTTGAATATGAGTAGTGGTGTTGGTTGATGATGAGCTACATTGAATAAAATCTTAATACTTATGTTCATTGAAATTATTCTGAGAGTAAACATCTGGTTTCCAGATTAAATTCTGACTGTTCTTAATTACAGTAATAACCATATCTGTTTTTCCATAATCTCATACTCAGAAAGATATGATGAGAGGCAGATGGTTAATCATGCAGGTAAATAGTGGTTTTCTATTGCTACAAGTAAGGAGTCTGAAATTATGAACTTGTGAATTTAAATAAAAACGATGCATTCCTCCCTACCTGAGAGAGAGAAACAGAGAGAGAGAGAGAGAGAGAGAGAGAGAGAGAGAGAGAGAGAGAGAGAGACAGAGAGAAATCTGTTCTGAGACAAGGAGATAATAATATAAACCCCTGCCTCTATATATAACACACTTAAAATTGAAGAGTAAATTTTTCTGGAAGACAGAAGGAGCCATTCTCTGTCGTTATAGAATGTTCATTTTATTGCTCAGAAAGCCGGAGCCCTATATAGAAATAAGAAATCCAGGGAGAATTACATACCCAGTGTCTTGCAAAGCTTTTTTAAACTGCAAAAATATAAAATGTGTTTCCTTTGATATTGTATAAGTAAGTTATATAATACAGGTTGGAAATGCAGTGTCTTCAAATGTTAGTTTGTGTGTTTTGTTGTTTTTTTTTTTGTTATTGTTGATATAGTTCTCTTTTTTTGGATCAAAACTCCTTGCCAGTCAGAAGACAAACAATAATGTTCATTTGAATGATACAATTGTATAAAGTCCTTTTGTAGGCATTCAATTATCTAGGCCCATTTTTACAGATTTTTGCCAGGATTATCAGGTTGACAGATAGAATGTATACTGGAGAGATACCCTCAGAAATTTTAGGTTATAGCTAAATGTTCCTGTTATAGTGAAAAGTGAACAATGTGGGCTGATTTAAATACATTAAAAGAGGGTAAAAGATAGTTTGGATTTCTTAATACTGTCATAGCCCAGTTTTGAGGTCTTGGTGAGTTTCCCTGTATGAGCAGCTGAGTAACTCCACACTCCTAACCACTTACCTTATTGGACTCTCCTACTCCAGAACACTGTATACACTGGTGTAGATATCCTGTGGATAAGGTACCAGAAAACTAAGGACAGCCCTGTTTAAATTAGCCAGTCCTTAGTGATCCCATGATATCTAGCTAATGTCACCCTATTTGCCCTATATAAGCTGCCCCCTCAGCTTGAACTTGACCCCTTGCACCATGTCTTTCCTGACATCCTTCTCTTGTTCTGCCTTTCCTTTACCTAGAGTGTCATGTACAACCATGAAAAGAATCTTTAAATTTTATAAAACAGATGGTAGAATCCTAATTTTAGAAAGAGCATTAAATTAATTTATAAGGATATAGTCACAGGTTATTGAATAAAAACATTAAATATTATTTTAACACAATTTATTATTGGTCTAAGGTATTACATTTAATAATTTAGAAATTTTAATGAAACTTAACATAGTAATCCCTTATTATTCATAGCATTATTACAATTTATGAGATTTTATAAGATATACTATTATTATAGATATTTTTAAATATCATTTTATATATTTGAAATCTTAAACAATTGTGAGAACAATGATAACTTCTTTGATTCAGACCAATGTAAAAACTTTAAAAAAGTTTAACCATAATCTTATAAATCAGAATATTTAGTGGTAAATCATGGAAGTCGACATTTGTCTTACTTAACCTGTGCTATTTATTCACCTACTTAATTTGAATATTACAGGCACTTATCTTTAACATTTACAAACTTATGTGTTTATAAAACTTAATTTTAAAGACTTCTTAAATTATATTTAAACTTTCTCCCTCACTTTGTAGAACCAGTGGTCTTTTTTTCTTTTCTTTTCTATCTAGTGAGGCATTACTCAATTACTTTACCTAGCTGCACATTTTTGGTTTGTTGGTGTTTTTTATTTGCTTTGTGGTTGGGTTTTGTTGTGTTTGTTGTTGTTGTTGTTTTCTGTAGGTTTTTTGTTTTGCTTTTTTATATAGCTCATATGTTTTAAGCAAAATAAATTCAGCTTACTTTTTATCTTCATTTTTTTCCATAATGCAATTGCTACTTACTATCTAGAATAGATATTTTTAGAGTGAGCACATGGCAACATCTTTTGATTAATTAACCCCCCAAGTTCTCCAAGAGAGAATAAAGTGGGAGAGAAAATTTAAAAAAAAGAAAAGAAGAATATATTTTTTCTTCATGCACAGGGAAGGGAAATAGTTTTGACAATAATAAATTCACATTTGTCTGAAATTGGCTCAAACTTCTGCACAAAAGGGCAGAGTCCTGGGCAGCAGCAGAACTCCTGTGGTTATGAACCAGTTATAAAGGGGAGAAGGGCTCTTCATGACACTTTGTAAAGCATCTGGGTGTGGCAGTCTGGTTCTAATTCTACTGATACTACCAAACTATAGAATGAAAAATTATATACAAACAGAGCAGTAATTTCAAGCCTCTGTTATAACTTTGCAAGTGAAAACAACTTCAGGTACTAGTAAGTGTTGGTGGGGGGAAGGGCAATAATAAACTTTCACTCAGAGGAAGATAGTTAAATTTTTGTTTGTTTCAAAAACTGTTCATTACTCAAAGCCCTGGAGGCTGTGTATTAATCATAGGAGCAGTCGGCAGACAAGCAAGAATGAAGTCAGGTTATAGCAACTGTTGACCAAACAATTTCAGTTTAGCAGAACTGAGCAGAAATATTTGGGGACTAAGGACTTGCAATTCTCAGTAAAAAATAATAACTAACTAACTAACTAACTAACTAACTAACTAACTAACTAAATAAATAAATAAATAAATAAATAAATAAATTTTACACTACTTCTGTTAGGTACAAAGCTAGACATGATCAGCTGGAGTGGGGCCTGAGCTGGGGTCCTGAACAGGGGTCAGGCCAACATTGCCTTCAGACCACCACTCTATGAGTGGCTGAGCAGCCAGCAGATCACCAAGAACCAGCTGGAAGAAAATGACATGACCTCAAGGCAACCTCACTAGGGCCTTGGACTAATTATAACAAAATTCACATTGTGGTTTCGTCTCCTTTCCCACACCTTGAATTTCTCTATATGCATTATGGGTAAAGGTATGCACAGAAGAAATATAGTTGTGTAACCCTTTTCTGTCAATCATCCCTGAATGCAAATTACAGTCACGACCCCAAATATCCCTCATTTAAATCATAAATTTAAACCCAGGAGTTTGGAGCCTTTGTCTCTCTCAACTGGCTTGCTCCTTGCTTGAGTGTGTCTTCAATAAATCTCACTTGGCTTTACATTCATTTTATTGACCTTAAAATCTTTTCTGCATCAACAAGAACATAAGTCTCCTCTGATAACCCCAATCTACAACAGTTGGATTATGTAATAACATTCATAATGATGATAATGCAAATAGTACATTTAGTAAGTTATTGAAAACTATGACATTTTCAACTTGTTTTAAATAATTGTAGTCTTGTAATACCATCGTATCTAATAAAAGAGTAATATGCAAATTGACCATCACTCCAACACACAAGATGGCTGTCCCCATGTGGTCAAAGATGATTGTCCCATTGTGGACACAAGATGGCCACTACAAGATGGCCAGCAGGGGAGGGCAGTTGGAAGAGACCAGGCCTTCAGGGGAGGGCAGTTAGGGGCGATAAGGCCTGCAGGGGAGGGCAATTAGGGGCAATCATGCTGGCAGGGGAGTGGTTAGGGAGTGATCATGCTGGCAGAGAGAAGCAGTTAGGGGCAATCAGGAAGGTAGGCAGACGAGAAGTTGGGAGCCAGCAGTCCTGGATTTTGAGATGTGGCCCAGATTGGAGAGAGTGCAGGCTGGGCTGAGGGACACACACACCCCACTGTGCATGAATTTCATACACCAGGCCTCTAGTTTTAAATAAATAGGGTCTTAAAATATCTTTCCATTCTCTCTACCTTTAGCTGTAAATAAATACATGTTCTGGAAAGTGAGAAAATAAACTGCTAATGCAGTATCTCATTTATTATCTTTCACTAAATTAAGTTTTTAGAGTCTTTCACACATAAAAATGAAGGTTATTATTACTTGTTTATTTTCACAATTAGGGCATGTGTGTTTCTAATGCCAGTTGATTGTCACTATTTCCTTTGATAAATAAAATGGCATAGAATAGTTTCTGGAGTTAGTGATAATTTTGTGAAATGTTACAATTATTTTCAATTACAGTTTATATCCATTATTATTTTATACTAGTTTCAGATGTTGAAACTTTGTTTTGTTTTCAGAAAACCATGAAATAAATAAAAAAATATTAGTGCTGACTAGGAAGAGTTCAAGAAAATTTCTTCCTCTCTGACTTATTTCCCTCTAGCTTTTAAATCAATAATAATAATAAAAAATATTGCTGAATCCCCACATAGAGAAGCATGGTGCTTGGCATTGTGGAGATTTGAAGAGGATATGAGGAACGTGTCATTCAGTAGAGCTTACCACATAATTAAAAATAGGTACACACACACACACACACACGTGAAGAGAACTAAATGATATTTAATTATACTGGATATAATAAAGTAAAATATTTAAACTTACTGTATAAGCTTTTAAAAAGCAAGTGACTCTAAAATATAAGTTACAAAATTGATAATCTTTGAGAAATAAAGGTGAATTTAGCCATAAGGTTGTAATGAGACAAATAGTTCTCAAATAAAGTAAAACTAAGGCATGGAGGAAAAGTGAGAAGAGAAAGGAAGATGTAAAATTGATATATTGTTGCAACTTTTATACCAGATAATGATCAAGTTGGTAGATCCTTCCCCCCTTCAACTTAATGTGTTTTTTTTTATAAATTTAAGAATATTATTTGAAATAACAAAAGCAGAATGAAAACATATTATATAATTTTCAAATCACTAGAGAACTGACTGGACAGAGGAGTGAGGGCATCCTCTTATAAATAACAAATGTAAGGAACTACTCTCACGCACTGAGAAAGAGGAGTTGAAACGTAGTCACAGTAAAAATACAACTCTGAATACCTCTCCTAGGTAAACCGGACAGTCACGCACAAAGACTGAAAGGGCAAGTATGAGAAGTACCCAAGTAAATGCCAGAAGAATCGTACTAGTCATAATAATAAGAGTGGTATTAAATAAAACTATCAGAAAAGTGAATTCAAAGCAAAAATTATTAAATAAGAGCAGTTATTTATTACTAATGAATAAAAATTAGATGAACAGAAAAAAACATAATTGTTTTAGTCTGTTAATCTGTTTGGGCTGCCATAACTAAAATACCATATTCTAGGTGGCTTATACACCATTTTTTTTCACAGTTTTGGGACAGGGAAGTCCAAAATCAGTGCACTTGTAGCTCCAGTGACTGGATCCCCTTATCCTTAGCTCAGGATGGTATAAAAGCCTCAGAGACCTGGCTGATGTTTTCATGCTACTCTCCCATGTGTAAAATTCAATTTTCTTCTGTTAATCTGTCTTATATCAATTTAATTACTAGGCCAGTCAGAAGACTCAAAAGGGAAAATGGGAAAAGTTTCTGCCTCTCTAGTAGCAAATGTAAACTAGCAGCCAATCTTATTTTTGAGTATTTACATACATACCTACACACACAGATGCACACACACACACACCCCAAAACTAAATTTAAGATTAATAGATTAATCCTCACTGACATTAAAAGAATAACTCACTGATAAATTGTGGTTGTGTGTCAGCTGAGATTCTAGAAGAATAGAGATGTAGCATTTAAAAGGGTAACATTTAAGAGAGTTCAGTGAAGGGACCATTTATAAACATTTGAGTAACAAATTAAAGATCGACATGGATAGTGAAACTCCTGGGTCTGAACAATAGTGAAAGGGACAAGGGGGTGAAATCCAGGTAAGGAAGTCCAGTGGAAACTAGGACCATAGACAATTAGATAAACCCTGGGACCTAAAGAAATGTAGTTTTTTTTTGTTTTTTGTGTTCTTTTTTTTTTTTTTTTTTTTTTTTTTTTTTTTTTTTTTTTTTTTTTTTTTTTGTGAGATTCGCAGCACAGTATACAAAAGGAGGTGCAGGGACAAATATCTCTTGTCTCTCCCACCCTAAAATCTGAGTACTTCCCACTGGTCAAGCACAACAGAGAGGTGCCCTGACTGAGAACCGAACCCCCAGTCTTTTGGAGCACTGCACAGAAGATGCTCCAACCACTGCACCACACCAGTCAGGGCTGGAACAATCTTCTTTTGAGTCCAGATTACATACAGATGAACCTATATCACCTTATACTAAGATATAATGTTAAGATGGGTCACCATTTTATGATTATTTAAGACTCCTATGAACTAAATTATCATTAAAACTGTACTAAGCAATATACTAACAGAAATTAGAAAGAATTAAGAGACAATGTTTCTTCCTTCAATAAGAAAACTTGAAGAAAATCACTAGCTATATTTTCTAATTCATGATTTTATAACGTTTTGATTGATTGATTGCATGAGGTTATACAGAAAGAAATTATGATTCTTAACTATTTACTGAGGCTATGGAATGGGAAGGAAATGAAGAGAAGAGAAAAGGGAAAGGAAGGGAAAGGAAGGGAAGGGAAGGGAAGGGAAGGGAAGGGAAGGGAAGGGAAGGGAAGGGAAGGGAAGGGAAGGGAAGGGAAGGGAAGGGAAGGGAAGGGAAGGGAAGGGAAAGGAAGGGAAAGGAAGGGAAGGGAAGCGAAGGGAAAAATATTTATGTTGCACACTTCCTTAGATCTGATAGTGACGAAAGTGAACATGGTGGGCAGAGCAGTTGTGGAACATCCTGCTGAGTGCAAAAAATTAATGCTGAACTGTAGTGTGGAACTATGATACAGTTTATCTTTTTCTTTTATTATTTTTTTTCCTCCTGGAGCAGCAAAACTGCTAGAAAGTCAGAGGGAGTGCTCAGGGTGTTAATTTGGTGAATGAAAACACTTGTAATGGTTTCTCTTTAGTGGAGTCTAAATATCAAAATAAAGTTCTCTCTTCCTGGAAAAAATGAGATGCTGAACAAAAGGAACCAGCCAAGAGAACAGGCACCAATGGTCTCTAGAATCCCACATATGTGGAATCTAGGATCAAATATTACTCTAAGGGCTTTTGCTTCTAGCAGAGTGTTCTGGCTGAGATAAATGCTTGTTTCTGACTTGCATAAGAATGAGGGAGATGGAGATAATAACATCTATGTACCCAAATTAAGTTTACAGAAGCCTGTTTCCCACTTACTGCTAACAGCTAAGGTTAACAAGAAACTAGTCAAGTGAAAGTAGGTACTTGCTGTTACATTTATTGTTCTACATTGTATTGTCTTTAAAATAGGACATATGAATGTTAGGTTGTGCTTCAAGATTTAGTTTTATCCAGGAATACTGTTTCTATGGGAACAGAGAGGTGCCTAGGTTAAAAGGAGAATAGAAATCTGTGCCTTCTATGAAATCATCCTTATGATACCATTGTGACTAGTTAGTTATTAGTTATTAACAATGGGAAAAAGGCAAAGGGAGGACCAGACATTTTGCACATGTCATTTTGGGCAGCTTCACAAGGAAGCTGCAACTTTGCACTCTCTGGAGAACCAGCAGTCCGTTTTCCACAAAACAAAGTCGGGAGAGGTCCAGAGAGAGAATACAAGTGCATGCCCAGTAATGTTGGGGTAACACAGTGAAGGTAGTTGTCTGTCAATCACACCCCTGGAAATAAAGATCATTGATCAAAATGGTTGTGGCCACTGAAAACCCATGAAAATTTGGGAATACATAATTTCCTACACAAACAAGTTGTCTTATTTTTCTTGTTGTGTGGAAGGGCAAGGACCAGACAGCATTTCCCCGCAAAGAATAACTCAGGGTCAGGGTGACCTCAAGCCTGGGGGAGAGAAGGAACGGGGGGTTTCCCAGCTAAACATCCTGTGATATAGAACAGAACACCAGGTGCTTGAAGGCACCCCTGGCCTTGAGAAGGCATGAAGTCTGACAAACAACTCCTGCAAGGACAACCGCTATCTAGACTGCTTACTTGCATAATTAAAAAGTTTAGACTAAGAGTCAGTATATGAAATTTAATAATGCTTAGCCAATTAAAATTGGCCAAATCCTCCTGCGCTGAGGATAAAAGACACTTGCTGCAGAGGTTCGGGGCTCTTGTGCTTCCCTGCTGTGTCAGTGGAACCGGCAGCCCGGACTGGAGTTCGTAAAAAAGGCTTCCTAAATTTTCTAATGGGCTGTCTGGTGGTTGTCTGTCACGGCTCGCCCCATTTACAGTTGCTCTAGTTGCACTTGGCTCTAGGCTTGCTCTTGGCTTCTTTGCATTTGTCCGTGTTCCCTCCATAGCCATGTAGCCCTGTAGATCCCACATGCCATGGATTGGTAGATTACATCAGGAAACACAAACTAAACTAGCATTGGAGTGGACCCTGATCTAACATGGAGAGGAAGCTCTGGACACTGACTGACTTTAGCTCTGCTGAAACGCCAGTTACACTGCTTCTATGACTGGACACAGGGAAAGGGGAATTTGGAAAGTCAGGAATCTAATTCACAAAAAAATAAAAATCACTTGTTCTCCTGGTGAGTCTCAAAAAATTATTTTTCTTGGTATATTGCAAGAATTTCACTCCCACTAGCAACTGGGAGAGATACTCTTTCTCCATTAACACTAAGAATTTTTAGCTGCTTCGACTTAAAACACATAAGGTATGTGTGTATATATGTCTGAGTGAGTACATAGATATGTAATTTCATATTTTGTGCATCCATATAATATGGCATTTTCTAAGGGTACACATAGGTATACTAGTAAAATAAAGTCCTTATTCTTACACCAGAGTGCCATGCATTAAAATAAATGGAGACACAGTGACTAGGAAAACATCTCCCTGCATGGCTAACCTTGCGCAGTAGTGAGCACTCTGGAACACTAAGAATATAAAATGCCTCTTTAATGTTATGCTTCCCTAAACTTCCTTCTATTTTTGGCCCACTAAACAATTTCCAAATGGTTGTTTTTCTCTTTAGACTTCATAATTGTTATTGCCAGGAGGATTGGTTTAGCACCAGTTAATTCATAACCATCAGGAAAGTTAACTGTGCTTTTTAATTTCCACAGGTGATGCTAATGTGTACCCAAAACTCTCATCTAGCTAAATGCTAACCTAATAGCTTAGACATATCAAGACTTTGATAATTGGATTAGGAATTGAATTTACACTGATAGTTCCACTAGCATAAGAACTGTTATTAAAGTGCTTTTTATATATTAGTCCAAATTTCCTACTGGTAATGTCAAAGAACTATGAAAAATAACACTTCTTGGTATGTTATTATTTTTGGCCTATAAACAGCTACAATCCTCACAATTCTGTAGCTGCTTGTGCACTTTAGACATGTTTTATTATTTTGAAATTATTCACCTTTGCATCTCTCATAAGGAAGCTACACATTGTGGTATTTCAGTATATCTTCTTGGTTTGGCTGAAATTACTTGTGGAATTTTAAACTACAATCCCTTCAACGCAGTGTTCATCTAGGCAGGATAGTTCCCAGGCTCTCTGCCCGTTGGAGTCGAAGAATGAATCCATGAATGGAAGCTGGTATAGCAAAGGTGCAGATTTATTGAAAAACAAGTACAGATTCCCACGTAGGGAAGGGGAAAGAATCTCACAGTATAGACTCCCATGTAGGGAGGGAAAAGCGTCTCCTTGGGTTTCCTTTTCCACAGTTTATAAAGGCTGCAGATCTTTGTACCTTGTTATCCCTTCTGATTGGTCACTATTTCCTCAGGCTGATTACTAAAGTGACTCCTGAGCTCAAAGACTGAACCCCTTTTCTATGGAGATATACCTTCTGCTACTCTGCAGCCCTGTGCTTCCTCCATGGTCCCTTTCATTTCTAAAATTTCCTAAACCTGTCCTATTTTACCCCTAAAATTTCTGTTTCATTTGCTTACAAAAGCAGATATTAATTCCTGATTTATTACAAAGGATGAGTTAGTCAGTATAAAGTGTCCCTAAACATCTTAAATAAAATATTGTACATGTGTAATATGACTAAATCTAATAGGATAGCCTTAGCGAATTCTTACACTTCAAGGTTGTTTTTCACAGGAGGACCCATATTATGGATTATATGAACTGAGTTTTCATAGATGAATTATGTAGGGATCAATGTGATTCCAAATATTAGGAAAGGGGCTTTAGAATATTTACTTTTTAAGCACTTGGATTCTGGAGCTCTACTTAGAGCAGTATCTGTTGCTATAATGTAACATTCTGAAAATTTTCTTTGCTAATTTAAAAACAATAATACTAGTGGTTAATTGGTACTTGGTTTATGAAGTAAGAATGGTTTAAGTGCAGCAATTCACATGGAAACAAATACATCACCATTGCTTAGGCAATTTCTTTTACAAAAAGAAAAAAACAAACAACCAAAAGCTGCACAGAGCAGAGTTCTCCCTCCTTGGCATAAAGGAAACTTCAAATAAACCCTCTTTCAAACATATCAAAGAGCCTTTAATAGAAAAATGAAATTGTAATCTCTAAAAGGACCTGTATAGTGGCAAAATGAGTTCCTAATTGGCGGCCACCATCATTTTGCTATTTGGTAATTTATGTATTAATTCTTTAAAACTTTTGAGGACAATTCATAAATCCTGCTGCCAAGAGCACTACAGTTAATTTGCACTATTTATTTAGACCCAATTAACCAACCATGTTCTAAAACATCTGAAATGTAAATGATGAATTACAGTCGCCGGGTCAACATACTTTATTGTCTCCTCCATCTCCTATTTCATTCTGAAAGCTGAAATAGATTTGGTGCAGAAGAGGTCATTTGTTTGCGTTTGCAAAGTAGTGTAATTTTTATTCAAGTTCTATATATATCTTCTTATATTCAATCCTTGAAAATGAAAGGAGTTTTTTGGGGGTAAAATAGACAGGTTTAGGGAGTTTTAGGAATTAGGGGTCAATATGAGAGGAAAGCAAAGTAGATCAGGGGCTTGGAGCTGCCAAAAGGCATAGATTCACAGAAAAAAAAAAGAGGTGCCAAGGATAAGGAGAAAGGAAGAAATCCATTCACAGTATATAGGGAAAGCCACAGGATATGGGGAGAAGGAGGAAATAAACTTTCATAGAGGATAGAAAAATGCTGCAAATGGGAGAGACAGGAAAACAGATTTTCACAGCAGATAAAGAATTCTACCACTGAAAAGGGAGGAAAAAAGGAGGAGTACCACCTGCATTTTAAGCTTTGAAGTTGATAGTCTACCAATTGGAAGGCAGCACCAAGAAAAAAAGAACTGCAGCCTTTATTAACCTTAGGAAATAGGAGTTCAGTGGGCTACCCCTTTGGGATCCTCCTCCCTACATGGGAGTCTGTACTTGTTTACAATAAATTTCCACCATTTTCATCTACCACCTTTTGTCCATGGCTTCATTATTCAAAATCCCTGGACAAGAACCCAGGCAAGAAATCATCTTTGCATCCTTCTCAGAAAAGACCACTGGACTCAAATATAATGTAAGAGAAATTAAACCTGTGAATTAGTAGATTTTATGTGCTGAGCATGGCCCAAAATGTGGAGGGGCAAGGACCGGACTACGTTTCCCCACAAAAAAATGACTCAGGGTCAGGGTGACCTCAATCCTGGGGGAGAGAAGGAACGGGGGGGGGTTCCCAGCTAAACATCCTGTGACATAGAACAGAACACCAGGTGCTTGAAGGCACCCCTGGCCTTGAGAGGCCATGAATTCTGACAAACAACTCCTTCAAGGACAGCTGCTATCTAGACTGCTTACTTGCATAACCAAAAAGCTTAGACAAAGAGTCAGTAAATGAAATTTAGTAATGCTTAGCCAATTAAAATTTGCCAAGTCCTCCTGCGCTGAGGATAAAAAGCACTTGCTGCAGGGGTTCGGGGCTCTCGTGCTTCCCTGCTGTGTCAGTGGAACCGTGAGCCCGGACTGGAGTTCGTAATAAAGGCTTCCTAAATTTTCCAATTGGCTGTCTGGTGGTCATCTGTCTCGGGTTGCCCCATTACATCTGGAGGCCCCAGCGAGATACCCTGGCCGAGTGGCCAGGGCTGGACACCCCAGAAAGGACACTCTAGTCTCCGTCCCGGGTCCCAAGGGGGACAGAGTGATCTCATAAAAACGGCGATGAGATCAATTGAAGCCATCTGGGCCTCAGGTTGAGGTAAGAAAATCTGGTCTGATCTGTTCTGGTCTGGGGAATGTTCCATTGAGGACCTGAGGAGAGCGGGAGGCCGAGGAATCACCCGGTCCTGGTCCCGACGCGATGGCATCTGGGGCTTCGGTTTAGTCTGGTCTGGTTAGTCTTTCTGTATGCTTTCTGTGTTTTGTTTCAGTAGGGATCCCGGTTTGGTCTGGTCTGATTAGTCTTTTTGTCTATTTTCTGTGTTTTGTTTCAGTAGTTTCCCTGTTTGTATTTAATTTCTGACCGAAAAGAACTTCCAATTGTGTGAGTGCATGAGAAAGGTATGCATGAGAAGCTGCGGCTGACTGGGTGTCGATTGCTAGGAGAAGTGTGCTTTGTAGTGTTTTGGATTGGTTTTGGAATTACTGCTTGTGTAACAGTTTACAAAATTGGAACAAAAAAAATGGGACAAGGAAACTCAAAGGAAGGTCATCTCAGTCCTCTTGAATGGATGATTAAAAATTTTTCTGAATTTAAAAGGAGGGATATGGGGTCTCTGTGGACGCCTTCACTCTTGTGAATTTACTATATTAAATTTTAAAGTCCTAGGCATAAATTTGTGACATTTCAAAGAACAAAGAACTTTTATTTATGGCTTTCTTATCTCTTTTGGTGGTTGGAGACTTCCAGGGTCAGGGTTTACAGCTCTGCAGGGCAGAGAGACTACAGGCCCTGTCCCTGCCTATGACATCACAGTCCAACGTGAGCCATCTAAGGCTGAACTGGGGCTGGAGTTATTATTAATGTGATGTTTTATTTTAGCATCTGTAACTGGATTAAAGATCTTTTCTTTCAGGTGGCCATCTATGCTTTCAGTTCACAAGAAATCTCCCTACACACCCTTATCTTTGCAGGCTGACTTAGAGTCATTTTTCTCCACAGGTTGGACCTCAGCCTTCGAAAGGGAGCACTACTAAAGTGGTAGTTGGTAGTTTTCTCTGAAACTCGCACTGTTTCTGTTTCTCCCATCTGTAGAAATTGTCTTCCTCTGACTCACAATAGGAAAGGGAGACAAGCACCTGGACTGGGGAACTGGAGGGAGAATGTTGGCAGTTAATCATGAAGAAGGGACAGTAGATCTTGAAACATGGAAAAGTGGAAAAAAAATCTGCAGGATTACTATTCTGCCCATGGGCCAAAGAAGATCCCAGTGGACACCTTCTCCCTGTGGAATTTAATTGAAATTGCTTAGATCCAAGACATGAGGGACATTGATGCTCTGAGGGTCTGGTACAGGAAAAAAGGTTGAAGGAGTAGAAAGACTTAAATCCTACTGTTCCACAGGAGCCTGTAGACTTGATGCCGCCCCCTCCAGAGAACCCACCCTAGCCACAGCCCTACAAGAGAAAACTGTAAAAGAAGAAGAAAAAAAAAACACCTCAGAATGTCTGGTATATAAATGTAAGTGTGAGTCTGTGTGAAAGATAGGCAGACCCTACTTTAGGGGGAAGACAATAGAGAACTTTTAATTGCTTTTCCTTGATTTATAATTTTGCTGTGTTAGCCTAAAATTTTGGAATTTTGGAGTTAATGTAAAGGTTTCCAATCCAGGGAAATTTAAACAAAGGCTTGTTGGGTTAACATTAGTCATAATTAACTGCTTTGTACCTTTTTCAGCCCTGCTATGATCCCAAGAACTGCAACCTGCCTACCCTTTGTGATACATTTACAGTGGGTCTCTGTGGGAGGAAGAGAGCAGAAAACTGCTCTGGAGCCAGTGTAAGAAAGGGTAGAGATGGTGGAATTAACTCTTAGCCTGCTGAGATAGAGAAGCCCTAGGCTGGGGGACAGGGGATGGTTGGAAATATCAGAAGTGGTGAAGGTTGAGATCTTTTGGGGCCTTAGAGTAAAGAAGGAAAATCTGGGAGGGAGAGCAGTTGTTCCTTAAGTGTAAAAAGCCTGGTTATACAGGATCTCAGATTGCTTGCCTTATTTCCCCTGCTAAAGACAGAGTAAATGGTTAATGCAGAAGAAGGAGGGGGAGAGGGCATCAGCGAGGACAGCAGGGAGAGATAGGTTTTTGTTGATTTTGCTGCCTACAACCCGCTCTGCAGGCGTCCTTGGTTTCTTGCTTATCTGAACTATGCTACTACAAAACATGGTGGATCTTCTTCTGCCCTGTTTTCTTCTTTTTAACCCTTCCCACACACATAAAGAAAATCTCATTGTCCAATCTGGTAGGGTGGGGTGGCCGTCCACTGGGACTCTTGACTTAAACATAGCAGGAAGGGTCCGCCGGGTAGTTTATGGCAACCCAGGCCACCCAGACCAAATTCCTTATATTGATATATGGATTGATATTGTGATTGATAGTCCCCAGTGGTTAAAAGGTTGCATAAACCCTAAAAGGAAATTGGAAGGGAGACGGATGATCCTTGTGGCCCAATCCCAGAAAGCCAAATTAAAAACGGCAGCAAAACCTGTCTTAGAGGTAACGGAGGACGACCTCCCCCAGAGGCATCCACCTCCTTACCTGCCGTCAGCCTCCCCACCACCAGAGGCGGGGGCCTCGTCGGAGTCAACAGGCTTGGTTACTCCTGTCGGGCTGAGCACTTCCCCGCCAGGGTCTCTGGGGACTCAGTCGGGAAGGGCCACGGGCCCAGTGGAAAAGACAGGTCTTTATCTGTCCCTTTCTAGCATCAATCCCTTTAGACCTTCCCACACCCATGCAGGGACCGCTTACAGCGGGGAGTCTGGAGGGGCGAGGCCAGTCATCCCACCGGCCCCTGTCTTACCACTGCGTCAGGCAGGGCCTACTGACCTCGGACCGGATGGGCAGCCTTTCATGGTCTACATTCCATTTTCTACCAGTGACCTCTATAATTGGAAGAATCAGAACCCCTCTTTCTCCCAGAACCCCCAGGACTTCATTACTCTCCTTGAATCAGTTTTTTATACCCATCAGCCAACATGGGACGATTGCCAGCAGCCCCTCCAGACACTTTTCACCTCAGAGGGAGAGAGAGAATTAAGGCAGAGGCCAGGAAACTGGTCCTCGGACCGGATGGGCAGCCCACCTCGGATCCAGATTGTGTGGAAGCCATTTTTCCTGCGGGGAGGCGGGCATGGAATGTGAACTCCGATAGAGGTAAGGAGGCTCTCGATTGGTATCGCCAGACTCTCTTGAGGGGTATCCGAGCAGCTGCACGGAAACCCACAAACCTCTCCAAGGTAACGGAGACAGTACAAGGGCCGGGTGAGGGGCCTGCCGCATTTCTCGAAAGGTTATGTGAGGCGTACAGGACATATACTCCGATTGATCCGGACGCCCCGGAAAACAGGCGGGCACTCACCATGGCCTTTGTAGCCCAGTCGGCCCCAGATATTAGAAAAAAGTTACAAAAGTTAGAAGGCTTTGCAGGAAAGTCGCTCTCAGAGCTGGTCGAGGTAGCCCAGAACGTTTTTGACAATCGAGAGGACCCCAGTGTGGCATTAAATCAGAGGATGGCAAAGG
>PVJN01033332.1:0-23616 GCA_004026805.1 Lasiurus borealis | reverse complement strand
ATAAATTTAGCAAGACCCAAGAGAAGATGAAAAAGGACCAACCAAGATGAAAAAGGACCAACTAGAAATTAAAATACACTGACTGAAATAAAAAATATTATACAGAGACCTAACAGCAGACTAGAGGAATGCAAGAATCAAGTCAAAGATTTGAAATACAAAGAAGCAAAAAAACACTCCACTGGAAAAGAAAAAGAATTAAAAAATGTGAAGATAGTGTAAGGAGCCTCTGGGACAACTTCAAGCATACCAACATCAGAATTATGGGGGTGCCAGAAGAAGAGAGAAAGCAAGATACTGGAAACCTATTTGAAGAAATAATGACTGGTGAAAGAAATAGACCTACAAGTCCAGGAAGAGCACAGAACCCCAAACAAAAGAAATCCAAAGAGGACCACACCAAGACACATCATAATTAAAATGCCAAGAGCAAAAGACAAAGAGAGAATATTAAAAGCAGCAAGAGAATAACAGTTAATTACCTACAAGGGAGTACTCATACGATTGTCAGCTGATTTCTCAACAGAAACTATGCAGGCCAGAAGGGAGAGGCAAGAAATATTCAAAATAATTAATAGCAAGAACCTATAACCAAGATTACTCTACCCAGCAAAGCTATCATTCAGAATTGAAGGTCAGATAAAGAGCTTCACAGACAAGAAAAAGCTAAAGGAGTTCATCACCACCAAACCAGTATTATATGAAATGCTGAAAGGTATTCTGTAAGAAGAGGAAGAAGAAGAAAAAGGTAAAGGTAAAAATTATGAACAATAAATACATATCTATCAACAAGTGAATCTAAAAATCAAGTGAATTGAAAATCTGATGAACAGAATAAACTGGTGAATATAATAGAATTAGGGACATAGAAAGGGAGTGGACTGATAATTCTCAGGGAGGAAAGAGGTGAAGGGGGTCCAGGGAGAGACCGGACAATAATCATACACCTATGGATGATGACAATGGCGGGGAGGTAAGGGCAGAGGGTGGGTGGGAGCAAGGTGGAGGAGAGCTATGGGGGGGCGGGAAGAGGAACAAATGTAATAATCTGAACAATAAAGGTTAAAAAATAATAATAAATAAAAATATATTGCCGAGGCCAGTTTGGCTCAGTGGATAGAGCGTCAGCCTCGGGACTGAAAAGTCCCAGGTTTGATTCCGGTCAGGGCATGTACCTTGGTTGCCGGCACATCCCCAGTGGGGGGCATGCAGGAGGCGGCTGATCAATGTCTCTCTCTCATCGATGTTTCTGGCTCTCTATCCCTCTCCCTTCCTCTCTGTAAAAAATCAATAAAATATATATTTTTTTTAAAAAAAGATGTATCTAAGACACTGCTGGGATAAGCATTTGTTTTTGAGCTCCTCCAGGAATGTGTTACACAGATGTCTCTTCTGCAGGACTTACCAGAGCCTTTAATATACAAATGGGACAACTCTGAGGCTTGCTCTATGCGGTGTCCCAGAGACCCCCAGGAGGTCTGAGCCCCAAGTGGACACAACGATCAATGCCCCCTCCCTTGGCCTCTCCCCTTGCCAGTCTCCATCTCCCCTCCCTTCATGCTGCTCCCCGGAATCACCTCTCAGCTTCCTTATAGAACCAGAGCCCCAGGCCCCCTCCCACTTGGACCTCATTGTTTATTTGCTTTTTTCCCTATCTTGTGGGAAAACATCTGGAAAGACAGACGGCCCCTTTCCTTCTGGCCCATCTTCGAGTCCATCCTCCCTCTGAGCCTTTGCCCATGCTGTGCCCCCTACCTAGAATGCCCTTCCTGTCAACCTAACCAAATGCTCACTCTGTAAGTCAGGATTCCAAAGTGATTCTGGACTAGGAGGTCCATCGCACGAATTTGCACGGTGAGAAGTGATCCCCTTCCCAATCCTCTTTCATCCCTTCTGTGCCATAACGAAGAGAGACTGCGCTGGGGGCCTCGGGTTTTAAACTTTATTTTTTTTTTAATCTCTCACGGATGCTCTTTTAAGCAAAGTGAGAGCAGGCTCCAAGCCATGGTGGGTAGCAACACCTCACTAGGTGGAATAATCATATTTTGTTTCCATTCACGCGTTTTGCCACCCGCCTTCTCTTTGTGGCAGGTGCAACTGGCTCTCATTTCCAGGAAAGAAGCAGCGCTTCTGTTTTTAAATAAATCTGGGAACAGGTGGGGTGGCTATATGGCAACAACCATTACCTATGATATCTGGGAAATGCTCTCCTCTTTCGGGAAGCCCTCCTGGATGGCCCTGGCCAAACCTGTCTACTTTGCCTTCCCAAACCCCACCGTTTCTGATGAGGGTCCCCCTGTGTTGGCGCACACAGAGTGCACTTTCCACCTAAGAAGGGCAACCTAGAGCCTTTGGCAGGTGTCGCTGGGCCTCAGTCTCCCTGCCTGTGCCAAGAGGAGAGCGGAGGTGGGGGTAGGGATGACTGCAGTGCTGGCATGGGGGTGGGGTGACAGGTGTCTCCGTGCCAGCTGGGCCTGCCTTCCCACAGCTGCTGGCATTGCCATGGTTACCGCGCAAGCCTTCCCCACCATCCATCCCCCACTGGCTAGCCCTTCACCCTCAGACCAGGTCTTTCCAGGGACCATGCCTCCTGAGTGTCATAGAAACAGTCTCCAGGCACCCACAGTAGGCTTCCTCATTGGCTGGAGAGCCTGCAGGCAAATGTCACCCTCGGGGTCACTTCTAGGGAGTAGATCCAGGCTTCTTCAAGGTGCCCAGAAAGTGGGATGTCTGCTAGGTAATCTTGATTTTTAACCCATTTGCTCCTGGGGCTGAGAGTCTCAAAGTCACCTGGGTGGGCTGGGACCTTGAGGAGCTCCCCCCAAAACTTCAAAAGCGCACCCCATAAACCTCTGTTTTGAGGCAATGAACTGAGCTCACTCTGCATATGTGGTGCTGAATGGAGCCATCAGGCAGCCCCTCCCCCTTCTTCTAGAACCTTGTCCCAGGAGTGGTGGCTGCCACAGAGCAGGAGCTGAAGGCTAGGACCCTGGACTCAGGAGCAGAGGAGAGCAGGGTGGGGACTAGGCCCCAGGGGGCTGGAAAAATGTAACCGCAGGTAATGCACTTGTGAAGGCAATTCTCGAGTGATGACTCTTTTAATCCTTAAACAAGGTAGAAATCACTATCCCCATTTTAGCAACAGGGAAGCCGAGGCCCAGAGAGGTCAAGTGCTTTGCCCAAGGTCATGCAGAATGAATAGCCAGAGGCAGGCTGGGTTTGAGTCTCCAAAGTCAACACTTTTTCACCACCAGGCTCTCAGGTGGCTCCAATGTTGTGATTGAAGGTGACATCTGCCACTGGGGGTGGGAGCCGGGGCCTGGGACCGAGAGGGGCTGCCAGGAGGGGGTGGGACCCTGGGTAGCTGGAAGGAGAGAGAGGCACTGCCAAGGGGTATGATTCGGGGGGTGAGGGGGCGCTGTCAGACCCTTCTGAAGTCTCCATCAGGGACTGTGGAGCAGAGGTTCTCAACCTGTGGGTCTCGACCCCTTTGGGGGTCAAATGACCCTTTCACAGGGGTTGCCTAAGACCATCGGAAAATGCAGATATTTGCATCACGATGCATAACAGTAGCAAAATTTCATGGTTGGGGGTCACCACCACATGAGGAAATGTATGCAAGCGTCTCGGCCTTAGGAAGGTTGAGAACCACTGCTGTGGAGCCACCCGGAAACGGACACGTTGAGTTTAAGAAGTGAGCCCACGGTGTAAACCCCGTTTTAAGACAGGCCTCGGCCTCTGGTGTTCTGTTAGAGCCGCCCCAGTGGACTGAGACAGGGACTGACTATGCAAAGGAAGCGAAGAGAGCTTCCTGGAGGAGGTGACATTTGAGGTGATCTGGGGAGGAAAGTGCTCCAGGCACAGGGAAGTGGTCAAAGAGCAGCAGGGAGGCCGCTGTGGCTGGAACAGGGCGAGAGGGAGTAGCTGGGACCAAACCCCAGAGGTGCTATTGCACTCATCCAGGCGGTGGCCTGGCCCAGGCAGTGGCCCTGGGAGAGGGATGGAGACAAATGCTGGGGTTCAGGGCATAATTTGGCTTCAAAGCCCCCAATTTTGCGGATGGAAGGAAGTGGGGAGGGAGGTGGAGAAATTAGGGATGACAGTCAGGTTTGGGGCTCTTTCTTCCCCAGCCAAGAGAAATCGTCAGGCGAGTTTTGGCCGAAGACAGATGGTGAGACGAGGAGGCGACTCGGCCACCCAGCTTCCTGGAGATGTCGCTGCGCTTTGCGGCGTCCCGGATCCCACCAGCTGCTGGCGACATGTGGTCCAGATGTTCCATCCCGGGGACATCTGCGCCGCGCCTTCCCCAGCACCCTGCAGGCTGCGTCTGCAGTCGGACATCTGGGACGCCTTGAACGGGGGGCCGCAGGGTGGGGCTGGGCATAGAGGAGCCCTTTATGGCGAGCCAGGAGCCTGTCACTGCCTCGCACCGGGGAGGGGGCGGCGGGCAGCAGCACCCAGCGTGGATGAAACAGTGTTTGAGATGGGATCTGTGCTGCTGGAATCGTCCGCTATAAACCCCTCTCTGAAAGGGGGAAAGCGGGGGTCCCCTACCAGGTGCTTGGGGCTCACAATTTTCAACTGCAAATTCTTACGTCCAAGCCTTTGCCCAGCCATTCTTCCGCCAGGAGTGCCCCGCTCACTCCTGCGATTCGTTCTCTCAACAAGGACGCAGTGAGCACAGGCTGTATACCAAGCACTGCTCTGGGCACCAGAAAGGGAGCAGTGGCCAAAACAGACACCGCCCCCTGTCTCCTGCCCTTCCCCCGTCCCCCCCCCCCAAAAAAAAAATCCCTGATCTCAGGGGTCTCAGGCTAGCGTGAGACAGGTAGTAAATTAACAAATAAGCAAAATATTTTAGAAGAGTATGAGTGCCAGGAAGGAAACAATGTGTGATGCAAAGGAAAGATCCAGGAAAGCTCTGGAAGTTGGGAGCAGTCAGGGAGGACCTCTCATAGGAGGTGGCATTTGAACGGAGAGCTGAAACCAGAAGGTCCAGCCCCCAAGGAGGGGATCATTTCAGAGGGAACAGCAAGTGGAAAGTCCCCGAGCCAGGACAGAACTGTGCCTGGCATGTTGGCAGAACAGTAAGGAAGCCCTTATGGTTTGAACCAAGGGAGGAAAGGAGAGAGAGAGGGAGGAGTGAGGGCCAGGAGGTGAGCAGTGGCCCTGGTAGTGATGGGGGGTGGGCTGGAGGGGCCTACAAGGGCTCAGCTTTAGCCTTGTGTGGGGAGGATGCACCACACAGAAAGAGCCCCGAAGGTGCGTGCAGGACATTTTCCACTAGACCTCAGAGAGGGTGCGGCATTTGTCTGCAGACACACGGCGATGACACGTACCAACCGGGACTTTCCCTGTAAACTCTGAGATTCGGGGACCTCATAACTCAACAGAAACGTTTCTCCGAACCAATAGGAAGAAGAGGGAAGATAAGGAAGAGGGGGAAAGCTCAATATTTCCATTGTTCGAATCCAAATAAATTGAGATGTATTTGTGAATGTGTCAAGGAAACCTCCAGGAGAGAAACTATAAAATCACACAGCTGCTCCGAGGGCCCGTGACAGACAGCTCAGATTAATGTAGCTGTATTTTTACGGTCTGTTAACAACTGATATGGGTTTTAAATATATTATCTTCCATTGTATTGTCTGTCATTTAAAAAACTGCTCATGTCTCCCGTGTTTGCTTTTAAAAGGTTCTTATAGAACCTTCCGCTGCTGAGCTCCCAAATCTTTCTTTCCTGCAGATATATCATTGCACATCTTCCTCTCCCCCTGAGCAACGTTTTCCCTGGTACTTTCATGGGTAATTTACCACAGAACCTATTGGAGCCCCTTGGGTTTCTTAATTCAGAGAGCAGCTGCAGGAGGCCAGATTCCTGTCTGGCTGGGGATTTCTGAGACGTGTCGGTGGAGCTGCCCCAGTTTGGATGAGCAACAGTGAGTATGTCTTCAGCCTCCATTTCCACGTTTATCCGGAGGAGTCCAGGGAGCGCAGAGCCTGTTTACCGGTGCCTGTAGCAGTCAGCTAATGCTGTGATGATGCCATGTAACAAACCACCCCTGAATCTCAATGGCTTATAACAATAAACATTGGTGTCTTGCTTATGGGTCTCCACTCTCTCCCTTGTTGTGAATCCATCAGCCTCAGAGATTCCTGCCAAATCAGAACTCCACCCTGAACTGCTTGCTTTCTGTGCTCTAGACCAGGAAAGCCAGCATCCCCCTCACCCCCTCCACCCCTGCTTAGGTGGGATTACAAACCTTCATGTCCTCTTTTGGGAATGGTCCCCTCACCCACCTCCTTTCCCCTTCATCAAAGACCTGGGGGTCTCTGGCCCCTCCTCTCACGTCCTCACCCATCATTTGTCAGTCTCCACAACCTGTCCGTTCCCGCCCCCCTGACTCCCCTCCCCCCTCAGTATCTGTCTCATCTATTGCCTTCTTTCCATCCCCACAGCCTCTGAGCCACTCAATTCATCTTAATCTTATCGCTGGACAACAGAAATCACATCCTTCCTAGTCTCGTGGCCTCCACCACGGCCTCCTCCTCCTTACTCTCCCTGAGGCATCTAGAGTGATTATGTCTTTTTAAAACATTTTAACCTGTCAAGTCTCTCTCTTTTGCTCTTGTGTATCCCCAGAAGACAGAAACCCAAGCCACTTAACCTGGTCTTCAGTGTCGTCATATACGACCCTCATGAAATCTTTCACGTTCTCCCGAATTTCTCCCCTAAATAATTCCACACGCCAGCCAGACCATTTCACTAAAGCTTACCTCTCCGCTCAAATGCCCAGCTCTCTCCAACATCCAAACCTTTGCCCCTGCTGTCCACTCTGCTTGGGATTCCTTTCCGCCTCATACACTCCTGGGCCTCTGGTGGAACCCCACCACCAGGGCTCCGCACCTAGTACAGGGCGGGGGTCCTTGTTCTGTGCCCCTCTCTGCAACCGGGACTGGTGGCTCCCACGAGCCCCTTGTGCATCCCGCCTTTGCTCGATTCCTGTAGGCAGGAGCCACCTTTTCCGCCCGTGGGCCTCGCCCGCCCCCACTCCAGGAATGTACGTGGCTCTAACTACCAGAGAGGAGAAGACGCCCTCGCACAAGGTATTAATTACCGAGTCTGGACAATTAGAAGCGAGGCTGGAAGACTACGGATGTGCAGGCAACCACAGAGCCATGTATAACGAGGTACTAATTGTGCAAGGAAGACAATTAGGAAGGGAGGTTTTGAGTCACTGGCTCTGCAGTCTGGACAATTAGACATCGGGCCATATATAAAAGATGTGCTAATCTCTTGGTTCAGACGATTAATGGGGCACCCAGGAAATAACAAAGCAAAGTGCCACCACGCAGCCGGGCACGGAGCCAGGTGGCACAGCCTTGGGGACGGGAGTCGGGCTGCCAGGGTTGGAATCTTCCTGCGGGACCTCGAAAAAGAGACTTCCCCTCACGGAGCCTCATTCTTCTCCTCTGTAAAATGGGGATGTTGCTGGTGCCTGGCACACGGGGGCATTAACATATCAACGGCGACAGGGAGGCTGCTAGGGGGCGCTCACTGACAAGTCCTGGGTGGTGCAGGACACTAGTGACCCAGATCACGCAATGTGAGAGTAGAACCGTGTATATGATGAAAAGAAAACTGAGTGGTGGACACAGAGGCTGGGAGAATCTAGCAAGGACAAGGTAGTCACTGGGAAGAATACAGGGGAAGTCAGGGGATACCCCCTCCACTCCCTGCCCTTTTAACCCCACCCCATGTGGATTTGCCCTTTTGGTTGTTAATTCTCATCCAAGGATATTTTTCCATTGATTTTTAGGGAGAGTGGAAGAGAGAGGGAAAGACAGAGAAAAACATCGCTGTGAGAGAAACACCACGATTGGTTGCCTCCTGCCTGAGCCCCGATCAAAGCCCCGTCCAGGGAGGAGCCTGCAACCAACCTACATGCCCTTGCCTGGAATCAAACCCGAGACCCTTTGGCCGCCTCTCTGTCCACTGAACCAAAGGGGCTAGGATTAGACTTGAGGAGCTTAATTGTGTTTCCTGGGAACTTGGAGCTGGGAGCTATGGAGCAGACAGGCCTGGGTTTGAGTCCTGGCATTGCCAGTTTGAGCAGGTCCTTACCCCTGGCTGAGCCTCAGTTTTCCTCATCTGTGAAAGGGGTACACTTAGCACCCCAATCTCTCCAGATTCCATAAGGTATCACACTCAAGCATCAGCAACATGGCCAGCCCAAAAGAAAGATGAGAGACACGGAGGATGTCTTCTTATCATTAACACCAATGTCTTCGCCGCTGTCATCCATCCACCTCGCAATGTTTCTTAAAATTCCCGCACGGCTGCCTTCGGACTCTAAGGTAGGGGTAAAGCTAGGGTTCAAGGGCATGCACAGGGGCTTGAAGAAATAGGAGTTATCTCTTCCAGACAAGAATAAGATTTCTCTGGATGGCTCGGTGGCCAGTGTCCTGATGGAGAGTGAAGGCTGGGCAGCACAAGCCTCCAGGAATAGTTGATCACTGGTGGGAGGGACTCCCGGGAGGAAAGGGCGTAAATGGGAGTTCTCCCGGTGAGCAAAGAAGTGTGTTGGGCAGAGGACCCTGTGCTCCGAGGTGGATGCTGAGGGTCATTCAGGAGTGGTGGGACTAAGCCACACACATAGTGTCTCCTGGTCTGAAGAGAAGGGTGTTGGATGGACTCCATAGACAGTGAGAGCCGCAGAAGGCTGTAGAGTAGAGGTTCTCAACCTTTCTAATGCCGCAACCCTTCAATACAGTTCCACAGGGTGAGAGCCACTGCTGTAGAGCCTAAGACCATCGGAAAACACAGATATTTACATTACGGTTCAGCAACAAAAATAATTTTATGGTCGGGGGTCACCGCAACACGAGGAGCTGCATTGGTTGAGAAGCGCTGTTGTAGAGTGAAGGAGGAGCTCCACGTTGCATTCAGAAGACCCCCGGGGGCTCAGTGCGAGCTTCCTTCCATTCCGGGCAGGCATGCCGGAGGTCACTTTTGCTTTAATACAGCTGGCAGGAGCTGGAAGCACCTTCTTCCCTCAAATGTGTGTCCTTATGAGAAGCCCTTGGCCCCGCTCCCGCCCTGTGAGAGCCAGAACTGATTGGTGTTTACCACCATACATGCCAGAACATGCATGTTTCTTGGGTAAAACAAAACCAAACACATTTCCCTTTGTGCTTTTACTCTAGGGAGTTCAGACCCAAAGATGAGGCCCAACTATAAGCGCCTTATTATAGCCCCAAACCACGGCAGGACATTATCGCAACTACTCCTCACATAACCTGATGAGATAGGAACTGCCATCTACTCTGGCTGTGGGTCCCCAACCCCACCTTCCGCAGTGTCTGTCTGTATATTACAATTTTTGGGGGACAGTAAGATGGTCAGCCATCCCGGTTTGCCTGGAGCTCCCTGTGCGGTGGGGATGCAGGACTTGCAATGCTAAATCCAGGGAAGTTCCCGGTAAGCCAGGATGAGTTGTTCACCTATAGGACAACTTTAAAAAATGAAAATAAAAAAGATCAAACAGCAAACCTTTCTTATCCAGTTTTCCACATGCCTAGGATCCTTAAAGACTTTTAGATATCATGGAGCACCAGAGCCAAAGAGTGTTTTGTTGTGTGTGTGTGTGTGTGTGTGTGTGTGTGTGTGTGTGTTTTGCTGAGCACTTATTAATAAATTAATAAAAATAATTGCAAACCCTAGTCTTTGACCTGGGAGGGAGGGGGGGAAGAGGCAGAGCACGGCTCAGTCAGCAAGGAGGTTGGCACTGGGGGCCCAAGGTCTGGCCCTGCATCCCGGTCGCTGGGTGACCTGGAGAGCATGGACCTCAAAGGGCACTGCTGGCTGAAGTTAACCAATTAGGTGCGTCTCCATCAGGCAGTGCTGGAGAGGAGATGTGCCACCTCCCTGGGGATGAGCCGCACAGGGTGCTGGGAGATGAGGCTGGAACATTTATAACTTCTTTCCCATCCTGTGCATCCATCTGGGTTCTACCTCATCATCCCCCCCTTGGACCAGCGCACCTGTCTCCTACCTTCCCCCCTGCCCCCCCACCCCATCCAGCCACTACCCTATGGTCTGTCCTCCCAGAAGTAGCCACCAGAGGGCGCCTGCGAGCACTGGAGTCAGGTCCCGCCCCTTGTCTACCCACAATCCTCCAGGACTCCCACCTCCTTCCAGGTAAGAGCCCAAGTCCTGCCTGAGGTCCACAAGGTGCTACATGACCTGCTCCTGTCCTTTCCCTGCTCTCACCTCCACCCTCTCTCCCCCTCGCTCACTCTTCTCCAGCCACACAGGCCTCCTCTCTGTTCCTTCAGTATGTGAGTCACTGCCCAGCTTGGGGGCCTTGGCCCAGGCTGTTTGGGACGGACATCCTTCCTGCACATGCCCCTTTGGCTGCTTCCTTCTCACCATTCAGGTCTCCGCTGAACTGTCACCTCAGAGACACCCTCCCTGACCATCCCGCTAACATTGCATCTTCCCACGCATCCCGTTTCTCTACACCACCCTGCTTCAGTTCTGCCTCTTCTGCCACTGGCTGAAGTGATTGCTTTGTTTACTTGCACATTCTCTCTCTCCAACTCACAGCAGCCCCAGGAGGGTGGGAAACATTGTCCCTTCTGCTCTCTGCTGGGTCTCCTGCGTGTGGAGCAGGGACGAGCACACAGTGGTCATCAGTGTTTGTTGAGTGAATAAATGAACACGCAGGGGCAGAGAGGGTAAGAACCCAGAGGTGGGCGTCAAAGAACTCATGTTTGATCCCCAGTTCTGTTGTACCCTGGCTGTGTGATCTTGCATCAGAAGCTTAACTTCTCTGCATCCCCACTTCCCCATCTGCAAAATGGGAGAGTCCAGTGAGATGATTCACATAAATAATTCACAGAACGTGCCTTGCACAGTGCCTGGCAGCCAGATGGGTCTCAGTAAATAACCAGCTATTGTAGAAAAGCCAGCATCCCATCTGTAGGACTCAATGACCTTCACCTCGGAGACCTCGCCAGGTCAGGACGCGTGGACCAGCTTCTTTCTCTTTATGGCGTAGGTCTCCATACAGTTCGTGTTCTATGGCCTCTCTACCATGCCCACCTGATGCACACGTCACCAACAACTCTGCAGGGCACAGCCTTGAGCACACCTGTCCACACACGTGTGCAGATGTGTCTCTGAGTTGGCAATGGAGGATGAGATTTGCTGCACTGCAGTGATGCTGTCAACTGCACACCAGCTGTATGAGTCCTATTTCTTTCACCTCGTCAGACTTTTAAAGATTTTATATATATATAAAAGTATGAATGTATGTGTGTGTGTATATATATATATATATATACACACACACACATACATTCATACCAGAGGCCCCATGCATGTAATTTGTGCATGGGTAGGTCCTAAGCCTGGCTGGTGATCAGAGCCAATCTGGGGGTAATCAATGGGGGCGATAGTGGGGGCAGGTGGGGCGTCCCCACTGACACCTACCTTGGCTGGCTTGGGGCCTGCAGGCTGGGGGCAGTTCCTGTGTTGAGCATCAGCCCCTGGTGTCAGTGTGCATCATAGCATCCAGTCGTTCCGCCATTCAGTTGATTGGCATGTTAGGTTTTTATTATATAAGATACATTGATTTTAGAGAGGAAAAGAGAGGGAGAGAGAGATAGAAGCATAAATGATGAGAGGGAATCATTGATTGCCTGCCTCCTGCATGCCCCCTACTGGGGATTAAGCCTACAACCCAAGCATGTGCCCTTGACCTAAATCGAACGTGGAACTCTTCAGTCCACAGGCCAACACTCTGCCCACTGAGCCAAACCACCTGGGGCCCAAGGTCATTTCTTATTAGCATTGCACCCCAATGTTATCTGGGTTTCCTTTTTCCCTCTTTCGTTAAGAAGAAGAATTTGTTGATGCCCCTTATCTCGGCTCTAACAACAAAAGAAACTAAACAAACTGAAATGTAGAAGTAAACTTGGCTGTCATCTGCCTCCAGGAGCCAACATGTGTGTTTCCTTTTATTCTTTTTTTTCTATGTGATTATATAGATTGTAATCTATTGAATGGCAACCTACTGATTTTTTAAAAAAAAAATGTTCTTATTGGTCTCAGCGAGAGGAAAGGAGAAGAAGAGAGAGATAGAAACGTCAATGATGAGAGAGAATCATTGATTGGCTGCCTCCTGCATGCCCCCCACTGGAATCAAGTCCGCAACCCAGGCATGTGCCCTGACTGTGAATTGAACCCTGACCTTCTGGTTCATAGGTCGATGCTCAACCACTGAGCCACACTGGCTGGGCAACACTGTTTTTTAACTTATTCTCTATTGTTAAATGTTCAGGTTGTGTTTGATGGGTTGCTATTATAGACCCGGAGATAACACCGTTATAGCTACAAAGTACATGTTCACATTCACAGTTATTTTCTTGGAAAATGTCCTGGAATGAGTAGGCATAATTATGAGATTTTCCTCCTTTCCTCCCTCCTTTCCCTTCCCTTCCCTTTACTAATTTAAAACAACTTTATAAGAATCCTTACAGAAACCTCTTTGTATCAAGTAGATTTTCGCACGAAAAACATACAGAAATGAAAGCATAGTGACATACTTCCTCTTAGCAAAGAGGGATGGTCATCGTTCTTCATGCAAAATATTATGTGATGAAGTCCTTGCTTGAAGTGACCCTGAATGAGGGGACCTGATTTCCTCTCTGCCCTCAGAAATATATTCTTCCCTTATTGAGTCTTTTTAAAAATGTTTACTTATTTTTTAAAATCTTTATTGTCGAAAGTATTACATATGTCCCTTTTACCCCCATTCTGGTCCACCCCTGTCCCTCTGACTCTTTTTTAATGATAACTTTTAAAAAATATGTTTCATTGATTTTTAGAGAGAGAGGAAGGGAGAGGAAGAGAGAGAGAGAAACATCAATGAGAGAGGAGCTTCATCAATTGGCTGCCTCCTGCAGTCCTCCTACTGGGGATTGAGCCTGCAACCCGGGTATGTGCCATGACTGGGAATCGAACCAAGGACCTATTGGTTTCTGGGTTGACACTCAACCGCTGAGCCACACCAGCCATGCCCTCACTGATGCTTGCTTTTGAGATGTATCCAGGGTGTCCTCCCATAAGAACTCATCTCCGGAGATGTTGATCTGTAGTGTCCATTTCACCATCAGCATTTGTCTCCAGGGCTGCTCTGTCTCTGCCCTTGTTGTTTTTATTGTTATTGCTGCGAAATTCACACAATAATCATAGATCTGGGATGTATCCTTTTGATGCAGATTACCCAATTCTCAGACACCCCTCTGCCCCCTGGGTTACCGCTATTACTGTTTCAATGTGTTTTCTTCCCGTCTTTTTTCTGTTCATGCAGGATGTGGGTTCCTAGTGTCTCTATGCCTGCTTCGTCTCCCCCCTTATTACAAGTCTGATTTGATCAATCACTAAAGTGAGGGTAGGGGAGTTGACTGTGTGTGGACACCTCGGGGCCACGGGTGCCCAGCACATGCGGACTCAGCAGATACGTGGTGGATTAATTCATGAGCAACATCTCAAGACTTGCTTGATTTTGCAACCCAGTGTGCTGGCATTCTAGGATGTTCTTCCCACAAGCGTGTGAATGTGGGCATGAAAGGATCAGTACAGGCTCAAGAATAGATGACCCTGAATTCCACAGGAGACGGAAGCCACCCCCACCCCCTAGGGTCTCCTGTGTCACACTCCTGCTTAGTGGAACCTCAAGGTGCCACCAAAGGGTCCTCTGGAAACATCCAATCTATTCTCCGTTACAGTTGGGGAAACTGAGGTAGGGAAAGGGGAGCTGTTCTGCTCAAAGAGCCGCAACAACGTAACGAGAGGGTCCCTTTTGTTTTCAAAGGACAGGTGGCATTTGACTGGGATGTAGCCATTTGCAATCGCCTGGTTCAGTGGCTCGTCACTCACCTTTTTGGTTATTGTCTGCATCCCCTGGCCCAGGCCCACTCTTGCTGAAAACTCGGGTCCCGCAGCCCCAGGGGATTGCAGATAATAATATCTATTGGGTTTTTTTTGGAGCACGCATTGAGCACCTACTATGTGCTAGGCACTGTGCTCCCCCATACATTAACTCTTTTGACTGTGGCAACATTCTAGTAAGGTTGGCACTGTTGTTACCATACCCATTTTCAGAGCAGGAAAACTGAGGCTCAGAGAGAGGGAGGGAATCAATTCAAAGGGTGAGAAGAAAGAGAGGGCAGCCAGGTGGGAGACACAGCTCCTGCAAAGACTCGGAGGTGGGCCAGGCGGACGGGGCACACATATGATCAAAGCCCTCTGGGTGGGTGCTCCCACACCTGGTCTCCATCCTCCTCAAACAGCCCCAGGGGTTGGTTGGACAGATAAGGAAACGGTGCTTGGTCTAGAGGAGTGATTTGCTTAAGCAGAGACACGGAGGTCCAGAGAGTGGGGGGCGCAGGTGAGGGGCCCAGGACCCACTGGCAAGGAGGGAGGCTCTCTGGCTGCCTGCCAGTTCTGCGGAGAGCCCAGGGGAGGTGATGATAAATCTTCCCGTGTTGAAAATTAATAGGGAGGAAATGTATTTCCGTACCATGTGGATGTACCTCTCCTGCTTTTCTCCCTCCCCCAGGCCACACACATAGTGGGGTGTGGGGAGGGGGATCCAGAATGAGGAACTAAACAGGGAGCCCGGATTCAACAAAGTAAAGGGTGAACTCTCTAGAAGGGCAGAGAGAGAATCGAGTCCGCACCAGGAACAGGGCGGGGAAACAGAACCCAGAGAGAGGACACAGCCCCCGCCCCCTCCCCTGGGCACCAGGGTCCTCCCTGCAGGCCCGCAGTGGCTGTTCCTTCAGGTCAAGCCCCGTCTCCCGTTAGCGCGTTGTCAGCTCACAGTTGGAGCTGTCTGTGAGGTGCCCTCACACGCAGACACCCCTCCCAGGTCTCATGGAAAGAAACTGTGGCCCAAGAAGCCTGGGTGCATGGCACGCCCAAGGTCGCTCACCTAGGGGTCCTTGGTGCCAGTCCGCTGGCGACCAGTCTAATTTTTAAACTGTAGGCAGCTCCCTCACTCCCTCTCTCCCTTCCTCCTTCCCTCCTTCCTCCTCCCCTCCCTCCTTCTCTTCCTTCTTCCCTCAGAACCATTTAAACGATTACAAAGATGCTATTTTTATCTCGGGGAAAATTCAATTATAGACATTGACCTTTATGTTTTTCCCCAGGCTCACGTGCTGCGGGCCCGGGTGGGGAAGGCTTCAGCGAATGTTCTCCGGAGAGAACCGTCTTCAGAAACAGAAGGAACGCGGAGGTAAGAGGAAGAGCAGAGGCCGCGCGTGCAGGTCCAAGGCCGCAGAGCAGGAGGCTCCTCTCAGCCCCCAGAGAGACCCGAGGGCAGGAAGTCCCTGGTCGTTGCCACATTGGGGGGCCAAGGTCAGGCCAATCTGGACGGCACTAGTTTTGAATGTGCTCTCTTCATGGTCCACCTCCCCCCTCCCTCCCCACCTCTCATCACGTCTCCCGTTTTCCTGGACAGATTTTTCGGGGTCTAGCAGTAGCAGAAGCTCAATGGGTTGGCGCTTCCCTTAAGTATGTATTTAATTATTCAACAAAGACGTTGTAGGGTGGTCAGACGCTGTCCTAGGTGCTGGGAGGGAATGGCCAACAGAACTGGAGGAAAGTGTCCTTTTGCAAGAGCCGAGGCTGTAGGTTAAAAAGTCAACAAGCCAGATATGCAGTGGGTGGTGAGCATGAAGGGAAGAAGCCAAGAAAAAGTGGCTGGAGAGGTGTGTGTGTGTGGGGGGGGCATGTCTTACACAGGGTGGTTGGGGGAGGCCGCAGTGAAATGGTAGCATTTGAATACTAGAGACCAACAGGAGCAGGGCAGCGGAGGCAGAGGGCACAGCGCAGGCAGAGGTCCTGGAGCAGGACCAGGCTGTCGGGTTGAAGGAACAGCAAGGAGGCTCCTGTGGCTGGAGCAGAGTGAGCGAGGGGGAGAGGAAGGAGGTGAAGGCGGGATGCTCCTGGGGCAGGTCATGCAAGGCCTATGGGCTACAGGGAGGTCTTGGACTTTTATCCCGAGGGAGGTGGGAGCTCTGGGGCCTTTGAGGAGAGGAGGGATGGGACCTGACTCAGATGCCCACTGGCGCCCTCTAGCTGTTGCTGGGAAGACAGACTGGGGGAAGGTGAGGGCAAGATCTGACCCGGGTTCTCACTGGTGTCTTCTCCTGGCTAGACAGTGGGAGAAGAGGGTGAAGCTGGGGACCAGGATGGGGGCGACTGCACTGTCCAGGCTGGTGGTGCGGTGGTGAAGAAGGACCAGAGGATGTAGAAGAGGGGGACGATGTGAGCAGCTTCTGGGTAGCTTGTGGAGGCAGAGCCCATGGGATTTTCTAAGGGACTGGCTGAAGGGAGTGGGGAAAGAGAGCCGAGGATGGTGCCAGCCTGTCTGCCCTGTGTGCCTGGAAGGCTGGAGATGCATCAGAAGAGACAGAAGTGTGGGGGCAGTTTGGAGGGGGAGGCGGTAAGACTAGAGATCTGGCCTGGCCTCACACAGAGGTGTCAGATGCCTTATGAAGACCTAGGTCTGTTGGCCAATGATGGAAGAAGGAATTTTAATCCATGGGGATGGACGAACAGGTGGGGAGAGAGACGATGCCCGAGGGCTGTCCTCAGTTTAGAAACTGGGCAGAAAAGGAGAGAAGCTGGCAGAGACTGAGGGGTCCAAAAGGGGGTAGGGGAGGCCTGGCGGCTGGGGGCTCCCAGGGACCAAGGGAGGACATTGTTCCAGGAGGAGGAGGGACTGGCCAGGTGAGAGGCTGCTGGGAATGAGGGCAGGATGCGGACTGAGAAGTGACCGTCGTACTTGGACTGGGAGGTCACTCCGACAGGGACAGTCTCAGGACGGTGCAGGGAAGGGCGCACCGCTGAGAGTTGAGGGAAGGAGTTCAGCTTTCTGAGCCTCAGATGCCCCACATCTGGAGTGAAAGTATCAGCGAGACACTCCCCACCACCTCCACCTCCAAAGTCAAGCTGAGGACTTGGAGAGGTTCTCAGCACATGCTCTGCTTGGTAAGGCAGAGCTTATATCACTGAGCTACTATTGTTATAGGTAGGAGTGCTATCTGTACATCCACCTACTCCCCCCCCCCACATCCATCCTCTCATCCATGTATCCATCTACCATCCAGACACCCACTCATCCATCCATCCATTCACCCCTTATCCATCCATCTACCTATCCATCTATTCATCTATCCCTCCATCCCTTATCCATCCATCCATCTATCCATCCACCCACCCACTCACCCATCCCTTATCCATCCATCCCTTATCCATCCACCCTCCTACTCACCCATCCCTTATCCACCCATCCCTTATCCATCCACCCATTCATGCCTTATCCATCCATCTACCCACTCACCCACCCATCCATTTATTCATGCACCTACCCATGTATCTATCCATCTATTCATCCATTCATTCATCATCTATTCTCCCATCCATTCATCATCTACCTGCCCACCAACCATCCATCCATCCATTGATCCATTCTTCCTCTCAACCCTCCTGTGTCTACACTGCTGAGCTCTATGTTCTGTTCCCTCTTGCCTGTCCTGCTAACTCCCCTGCCATCTCTGGCCATTCCTTGGTGTTCTCAAAGCAGCGCCCAGGTTTGACTTTGTGCTTCCCTCCCCTACACCTGGGCACTGCATGCCATCATCAGCCGGAGTTTGTTGAAAGGACCAGAGCCAGCCAGGCTGTCCCTCCTGGTCCCTGGCTCTGGCTGTGCTCAGGGTGGAACACTGAGCTCCCTTCCACACAGCCCTTCTCTGCAGGACCAGTTCTGGGGTCTGAGTCTTGGGATTCAAAACATTCATATCAACTGAAAAATATCCCTTTGGGGGGCTTTTCTGGCCCTGGAGCCAGGTTGGAGAGACAACCTCCCCACGCACCCCGACCTCGGCTCACTGATGTCCTCCTTCATCAGAAGACCTCTTAGCACCAGCATCCAGTTTTTCTTCCAAACACTTTGTCTTGTTTCTGTTTCTCTCACCATCCCCTGAGGAGTGGACAGAACTGGATAGAGAGTGTGGAGACCAGCACAGAAGAGTCTGGTCCCAGCTCAGCCCTGCCTTACTGCATGACCTTAAGGCACATCCTCAATCTAGGGCTCAGTTTCCCTAAAGGTGGGATGAAGCAATGCTTTCTTGCAAGGAGGTAAGATTATACGGACGTGCCCACCTGTTTCGGGGGGGCCTCAGCTGGTGCTTGACGAATGGACTTCTCGTCTCCAGGTGGGGAGATGTTTATAGCAGGGCCCCAATGAAAATGACATTGGGTCAGAGTTACCCACGGCCACATGGCGGGCACTGCATGCTGGAGTCAGCCACTTGGGTTCACATCCGCTCTGTCATGGCCCACTGTGGACAAGCTGTGCTCCCTTGAGGAGCCCCCGTTTCTTTATCTGTGCAATGGGGGTACAGTCCCCCCACGCCTCAGGACTAAATGAGTAACACATCTAATGCCCTTAGGACATGTTAGGTGATGCCTCAGTACCAGCGATTATGGTCATTTCTATCGCAGCCCCCAGACATAAGCCATCCTGGCCTCATAATGTGTGCTCCTCAGATATTTTTCTCTGCTTAGAAACAATTTGGGGATCATAAGTGGGATTCTATTTAAAACCACTTTCTCCCAACTGATTAATAACCGCAATAATGGGTAGGCCTCCTAACCCAGAGCTGGGCGTTTATATTTCATTCTATCCTCCTAGCAGCTTGGAAAGGAGCTGTTTTTATTAGTCCTCATCCACAGAAGAGGAAAAGGGTCACGCAGCCAAAAGAAAGCCTGGATGCGACCCCCTCCTCCTTCCTCCCCCCTCATCAACCTGATGCAGAGGCTGGAGGTTGGCCAGGCTAGCCACGGAGGGGAGGAGGGCGCCCCTCCTGGGGCAGCCTGGCCAGGCTCCACCCCCCGTAGACTTCCTCCTGAAGTCATGGCAACCTGCTCCTGCAAGATGCTAATTAAGGCAAATAGGAGAAGATTCCCATCCTGGACTCTTCCAGCGAACTAGATGCCCAAGGTGTTACGGGAGCAACTGGGGCCTGAGGGACTCGGTTTCCCCAGGTTGCATCACTTGCTCGGAGGCTGGGTCGCTGGCTGGGAGCAGAGAGGAGAAGGGATGAGCTCAACAATTTGGAGATTGTCGATGCCAACCGTGGACCAGGCGCCAGGCACCAACAATGACATGCACGATTCATTCAAAGTCCAAAAGATAGAGCCTTGCATACTTCTTTGTTTGGAGGGGGAAGGTGGGTCGGGATAGACCAGGTAAGAGCAATGCGTGGTCGGCACCTGCTTGATGCCAAACCCTTTTCTCAGCAGCTGAAGGGTATTCATTCTTCTCTCCTCATCCAAACATCCCTCCGAAGGGCGCATCACCATTTTTGTTTTGTAGGTGATGACACTGAGGCACAGAGGGGTTAAGTCACGAGTCCAAGGTCACACAGCTGGTCAAAGGCAAAGCTGGGCTTTTCACCACTGCCTTTGGAGGCTCGAGAGTTCAGGGAGAAAAACAGTTCTCTTCCCCATCCTGGGCCCCGTCACCAGCGACCACCCCTAGAGGCAGCCACGGTCACAGGTCCCTGTGCCTCCCGGACAGCACGTGCACACATGAGCACCTGCGCGCTGTCCCTCCCTGCTTGCTCTTCTCACACGCGTGCACTCGGTGCGTCCTGCCCTCTCCTTGCTGCTATCACTCAGCAATACACCTGTGAGATCTTGCTCATCGGTACCTGGCTTCTTCCTCTTCGTGTTGCTGTCAGCACCTCCTCTGAGGGAATAAACAGACAGTTTTTAATATGGCAAAAGAGACACGGTGTATCATTTACCATTTTAACTATTTAAAATGTTAACATGTAGAACTCAGTGGCTTTAGGACATTCACAATATTGTACAACCACCACCATTATCCAGAAACTTTCCATTTCCCCAAAATGCCAAAAAAAATATTTTTAATGTTTTAATCCTCACCTGAATATATATTTATTGATTTTAGAGAGAGAGGAAGGGAGGGAGGAAGGAGGGAGAGAAAGAAAGAGAGACAGAGAGAGAGATATCAGTGTGAAAGAGAACCATTTATCGACTACTGAGAGAGAGAGAGAGAGAGAGAGAGAGAGAGAGAGAGAGAGAGAGAGAGAGATATATCAGTGTGAGAAAGAACCATTTATTGGCTACCTCCATACACACCCTGATCTGGGTATGGGCCCTGACTAGAGTAGAACCTGCAGCCCTTTTGGTGCATGGAACGACGCTCCAACCAGCCGAGCCACACTGGCCAGGGCCCATCTCTCACACATTAAGCACATTCACACCCGTGTACAACCATCCCCGCCACCCACCTCCAGCATCCACCACCCACTTTCCATCCGTGGATCTGACTTCCGTCCGTCGGGACCCCCTGTGGGTGGAATCACACAGTATGTGTTCTGCTGTGACAGATTATGTCACTGAGCACCGTGTCCTCAAGGCCCATCCATGCTGTACCACATGTCAGAACTTCTTTTCTGTTCTGTTTTGTTTTTGTCAATCCTCACCCAAGGATATATCTTTCCCATTGATCTTGAGAGAGTGTGAAGGGAAAGGGGGGAGGAGGGAAACATCAACGTGAGAGAGACACATCGATTGGTTGCCTCCTGCACGCATCCCAATGGAGGCGAGGGATCAAACCCTAGAGCGGCTCTCACCACTGACCCACACCAGCCAGGGCAGAGCTTCTTTCCTTTCTAAGGCTGAATCCCATTGTCTGGATGGACCAGGTCGTGTGTACCTGTTGGTTCACCCATGGACACCTCTGGATTGTTGTGAGTCGCGCTGCTGGGAGCGTGCACGTGCCCGTTGCCTCCAGAGCACCTGCTGCCTCCGCGCCTCTGATATGGGCCGATCACACTCCCTACCTCACGGGGCTGGGGGAGAGCTCCCTGTGAAAACTGCAGTAAAGGACTTGGAACAGGGCCTGGACGCAGGCAGTGCTCAATTAGCGTCCGTCCTCCTGGGGCCTTCGGAAGCGCTTTGCTCCTCTGCCCCCTCCAGAGTGTCAGCTTCTGAAACTCCAGATCCGGGAGGTGGCTGGCTGATTGAAGGTGGGCGGCAGGGAGGAGGAACTATGGAAAGGAGTACAGACTGGTACCTCACAGGAGTGACCGGGCCCAGGTGGGCACGTGGGGCCTGGCACGCGCTACCAACCACATGGGGCTTGGAACATACTACCACGTGTGCCCTCGGATGCACGGCCTGGGCGTATGCCAGGTCAGGGAAGTAGCGGCCGAGATTCCTGGATGTTCTGAGCTCATCTGCCTTCCGGCACAGGCAGGAGAGGGGACACAGGTGGGGACGACACAGTGCCATAGTGACATCTGTACCTGTGCCTCTTCAGTCAGACCCAGCTCCCCGGCCTCAGAAAGGCAGCTCTGAGAGGCAGCTGCGCTGGGCGTGAGCGTGAATGAATCTGCTACTCAGTTTGTTCATTCATTCATGCGTGCACCTATTGGGCACCGACTGTGTGCCCGACGCTGTCCTACGTGCTGGAACCCAGCTCGGAACAAGTAAGCCGGTTGTGGTCTTGGTGTCTGGTGGCTCATAGTCCTATTTGACAGATGAACAAACGGAGGCTTGGGGGAAGGCAGGGACTTGCCCAAGGTGAGATGGCCATTGAACAGGTCAATAATCCCTGACAGATGCAGGGATTTTTTTTTTTACCAAATGGGAATTAGAACTGGGAAGGGAATGAATAGGGGCAGACAATAATGGGGCGTGTGCTCAGAGAAGGTAGTCAGGAAGGCTTCTCAGTGGAGATGACATTTAGTGATGAGAAGAAGCTGGGGGTTCAGCCAAGAGTTTGGGGGGCTTCCAGTCCTGATGGTTGCATAGGTAAATCCTGTGCTTGTCTCCTCCCACGGCTGCATCAAAATTACGACTAAACTGCAGAACAGTCATAGCTCAGAAACACCTGAAGTCAAGCTGAACAGGAGCCCTGAAAGGAAGGATTACAGAAGAAGACACTGAGACTGGTAGGAGGGGGAGACCTGGAACTGGCTGGCCCCACCCCATGTGATAGCTAACAATCAAGAGGGATATCTGGGCTGGGGAGGGCCCCATAAGGAGCAAGGGGTTCCAGCCCCACACCAGGCCCTCCCAGCTCAGGGTTTGAGTACCAGGAAGAGAGTCCCCATAACTCCTGCCTGGGGAGACCAGTGGGGATTGTGGCTTGGGGAGGCCCAGGCTTCCCTCTTAAAGGGCCCCACACAGACTTACTTGGACTCACAGCAGCTCAGAAGGTGCCAGGGACCTACAGGGAGGAGCAGCATTGTCTGGCAAGGGCTTTCTCTCAGACAGAAGTCCTGGCAGAGGCCATTGTTCTTTTGCTGAGCCTGAGCCTCCATCAACCTGGTTGACATTGTTTGCCCCTTCTGGTGATTTCCTGAGACTCCATTCAACTTGCAGGCCCTTTCTAGTCACTTTTCCATACAATCGGCCTATCTTGGCTCCTGCCGTGGACTTTCCTAAAAATCTCTCAAATGGGCAGTACCAAAGACCTCTTACTAAGTGAGCCCTGGTCCGACGTTGTGGAAGCCAGCCTTGTTTGAAACTTGGCCTCTCCTGGGCACCTCCAAGCCCAAGACAAGTAGCAGCCTTCCTGCAGATCACTTTGTGCTGAGGCCCAGTGCCCTCAGGCAGAGCACAGATGGTGGTTGACCTTGCCTGCACCTCCCAGGAGGCCCCAGAGCCGGCGAACCTGGTGGGCAGCTTTAGACCAACCACGCTGATGCACCACCTGACCACTCCATAAGCGCCACACTCGAGGGGTGGACTCAGCAGGCACCGGAGCCCCTGACCCAGCCAGTCCTGCTCGGTGGCATCAGCCCCTGCACGGCAGATCTTTCATATGAGTTGTAAGCAGTCCTCACAGACCCCTGGCCTGGGGGTAAATCCCTCCTGTTGATATACCAACAGCAGTCAGGGCTCAACTATAACAGGAGGGTGCACATCGTCCACACAAGAAGTGCACCCAAAGCACCCAGCTCAGGTGACAGGGAGGCTGCGACACTAGGCCCTGCAGGGCACCTATTGTATGAGACCAAGGAGATATGGCAGCTCTGCCTGATACATAGAGACAAACAGATAGGCAGCCAATACGAGACAGAGAAACATGTCCCTGATGCAAGAACAGAATAAAACTCTGAAAAAGAACTAGACAGCCAAAACCGGTTGACTCAGTGGATAGAGCATCAGCCTGCGGACTGAAAGGTCCCAGGTTCGATTCTGGTCAAGGGTATGTATCCTGGTTGTGGGCACGTCCCCAGTAGGGGGGCATGCAGGAGGCGGCTGATCAATGTCTCTCTCTCATCGATGTTTCTAACTGTCTATCCCTCTCTCTTCCTCTCTGTAAGAAAGCAATAAAATATATATTTTTAAAAAAAGAACTAGACAACATGGAGACAGGCCATCTAGCAGATGCAGAGTTCAAAACACTGGTTATAAGGATGCTCAAAGAGCTCCGGGAGAAATTCAACAAAGAGATAGAAACATAAAAATGGAGATAGAAAGCATAAAAAAGA
>PVJN01033331.1:0-13504 GCA_004026805.1 Lasiurus borealis | reverse complement strand
GGTTCTCAAGCCACAGGGCAGCCTCCCGTCCCCACTGCCACGAGGGTCCAAACCAACAGAAGAGCCGAGATCTGATGAAATCGCCTGAGTAGCTGCTTGGGGGTAAAGGGGGTGGTTTGGGGGTGAGGACAGGCTCCGCCTGCCGAACGAAACGGCCGCCGCCTGTCGACGGGGAAGGGACCAGGGGCACCTACCTGGACTTCACGGGTGTGATAGGCGATGATCAAACCCAAGAGGATGATGGTGGACAGACTGATAAGGCATTTCAGGGCCAACGAAAACATGGAATCCTGCGGGAGAAACGGAGAGAGGGTTACCGAGGGCCGGGAACAGGGCGGCTCCTTTGACTCTGGGGCCAGGTACGGAAAGGGGGAGCACCCGGTGGGGGGGGGGGCAGAGGAGGGGCTGTCCTCAGCCAGTACCCTAGGCAGGGCCCTGAGCCGCTCTCTCTCAGCCGCCGCTCCCAGCCCGGCCTCCGTTCTCAGGAGTTAAATCACTGCTGCCTCCCTGGATGCGCGCTGGTGGCGTGTGATATATTATTACCTTTGTTCTATGTGACTGGAGTCGGCGTGATGTGTTGTTTAGAATTTTTTGCCTCCATGCTCGTAAGTCATTGGAACATAATTTGTTTTGTTTTGTTTTGTTTTGGTGCTGCTATGATATGGTTTGGGCACCAATACTGTGTGCCAGCTTAGGCCTCTCTTTCCTCTTAACAAGCCTGCGGCCCTTCTCTCTCTGGCCACGCGGAGTTTTTTCAGGAATGAACGAGGAAGGTCTTGGCAGCTGCTCTCACCTCCTGTGTGAGGTCAAGGGCAGGGAGAGAGGCCAGGGTGGGCAGCAGAGCGACTGGAGAGAGAAGGAGGAGGAGCACCTGAGCAACGAGGGGTCCTGGGCAGGAAGGAGGGCCCTGAGGGGCCTCCCCGAGGAGGATGGGGGAGGCAGGTTGGCTCCGTGGCCTTCACTGCGGCCTGCCAGCCCTCAGAGAGCTTACAGGACCCCCGTGGGTGGGAGGACAAGCTCTGGGAACAGGCCATTGGTCCCAACCCTGCCACAGCCACTAGCAAAGTGACTTCCGGCTGCCCAGCTGCCTGCTGAGCAATGTGGGGCTAACTTATCTAGAGCGGCTGCTGTACGTGTCAAGGGCTGGGGGGTGCCTGGCTGTGTGAAGGCTGCTACCACTGTCACTGACTTCGCTCCCTCTACAAACGCAGGGCGACACCGCGGCTTCCTGGGCGTAGAGATGGCTCCCAAGCCCAAAGGAAGACAGGAGCGCAGCCTGAGTGAAGGTGGCGGGTGAGGGGCCGGTGCCCGGGCATCCTCAGAGATGGATGCTGCACAAGAAGCAGCTCCTGAGCTCCCAGGGCTGGGGTGTCAGAGCAGCGCCCTCTTTCAGGAAGCACCTCACAGTGTACATACAAGGTGCTTTCCATACCCGTTCTCATCCCCCCTCACCATAGCCCTGGCCTCCATCCCAACTCGAGGGACACCCCAGTGGTCGCTCCGAGAGGCTGGTGCCGAGTCCACAGCCGAGGCCTCTGAGTCCCGGGAGAGCACGCCCACCAGCCCTCGGGCCCTCTCTCTCTCTCCAGTGGGAAACGGCAGAAATGCCCTCTGAGTAGCGTCCCCCTGACCGCTTATGACAATAACGGACGGTATTTTGAAAGTAGGATATGATGAACTTGCCCGCTGAAACCTGCAGTGAACCCGGAGTGGGTCGGGGGGAATCAGGAGAGGGAGACGTCACTGTTAAGACAGCTTTCAGAGAGCCTGACTGGCATGGCTCAGGGGTTAAGCGTCCACCTACGAACCAGGAGATAGAGGTTCAATTCCTGGTCAGTGCACATGCGCAGGTTGCAGGCTCCATCCCCAGCATGGGGCCTGCAGGAGGCAACCGATCAATGATTCCCTCTCATCATTGATGTTTCTATTTCTCTTTCTTCTCTCCCTTTCCTTTCTGCTCTGAAATCAATATTTTTTTTCTTAAAGAAAGCTTTCAGAGACAGACAGGGAGCTGAGGGCTGCAGGGTTGGGTAGTATGGTCCAATAGGGCAACCACTAGAGACACGCCCAAACCCACACTCCCACCGCCCTCTGCAGGCTGAGACGGAGTGAAAACCACCCTCCCTTGTGCCTGTCCCTCTGCGAGTCGTTTCTCTGATACCGTTCCTGGGGCCCACGTGAAGCCAGGCAAGAACCAGCACCTGGGAACCCAGGGGAGAACTAAGGTCACTCATTCATTCTTTGTTTCTTCCATTCATGACCATGCCAACCACTTCCCATTTCTTGAGCAGCTACGACATGCCCACCAACAGTGCACCGGATGCTCTGCGATCTTTACCAAGAGGCCTGGCCCACCGGAAGCTACCCCTGGGCTTAGCCACGAATGCTAACTTCCTGCACCATGCGGGGTTGTCCAGCTGTGGGGGAGGGTCTCCACCGTGCGCTGCCCCGACAATGACCTAAAACATCAGCCGCTGCCGTGGCTCACAAGAGAAGGAAGAATAGCCTGCAGGCATCACTCAGCACATGTATACGGGGGGGCTTGGGGCATGCTGCTCCATCATTACGAGCACGAAGCAAAAACAGACCCCAGTTCCCGTCCCGGAGAAGGTTCCGGTCTTCGAAAGCACCCCTTGATGCACGAAACATGACCCAAGGCTACAGGCGTGGAGGGGATGGAAAGATCAGGCCATGAGGTCAGGGCCACGTGGGCTGTGGTGGGGTGAGACCGAACTCCCTACAGGAAGCCACTGGGAATAGCTCTCCACTAACGTCTCTGCGCCAGGAATGACCATAACTTTCTTCTCAAAGGAGCCTGAAGGCGTCTGGGGAGCATCAAGCCTCCCGGGGAAGGGGGTGTGGGATCGGCCGCACATCTCAACCTCTTAATTTATTTCTTTTGGCAGAAATTAAGCTGAAGTCATTATCCAAGTCTATTTCTATCGTCTGTAGAGGAAGAGGTGAAGGGGGCCAGATGGCGTCTCTTCTCCTTCCAGCCTCTTCCTTTTGTTCTACAGCGTGAAGCCTCTGGTACGTCAGAGGCGACTCCCACCTGCTCTGCTCCCCGGGGTTGAATGGTGCAGCCTCCTCGGCCCGCCCCAGCCCCCGTAGGGAGGTGAGCTGGGCAGCGGGGGAAGCCGTAACTCTGGCTACTTTACGGGTCTCCTTGCATTCTCTGTCACATGTCAATAAAAATAGACCATCAGCCATGCTTAATAGCCGGGAAACACGTCAAATAATTCTGGCAGAACTAGAAATGTTTTCTTTTTTGGAGAAATGTTTAATTACCATCTTTTCTCTGCTGCCTGAACTCCAGTGAAGCTTGAAATTGATATGGCTCTTGGGTGGTGACGGCGACCCGGGGCTGGCTAATGAGTCGCCGTACACTAGGCCCTGAGGGCACCTGAGGCACCTGCTCTGCCCCACTCACTCCCATCCAAGGGCCAAAAGCGACGGACAGGGCTGGAAGGGAGTGCTACAGCCAACTGGTCAACCCTGTCCCCCGCAGCTCCGAACTTTTCCACAGCAGAATCATAGCCCTCAATGCACAGGAATGTTTAGGAATTCTATCTCAACAGAGAAGAGTCGTTTCTGAGCCAGGTATTTCTCCGCGCCCCCAAAAATAGCAGGGTGGGTAGGTAAATTCGAGAATAGCCAGTGACAGAAGACTATGCAGCACCTAAAAGCATTTCTATAGAGAATACAGTGGTACCTCGAGATACGAGTTTAATTCGTTCCGTAAACCTTGAGGCGTGGGAAACTATGAGACGCTTGAGTCGCAGTAAACTGGTGGGTCATGTGCAGCTGGCTGATCCGCGCGATGACTCCTATCTCAAATGTTGCTCATATTTCAAAGCAAAAATCGCTCGCTCGATGGCTCGTATCTCAAAAATCTTGTATGTTAGGGCACTCGTATCTCGAGGTACCACTGTATATGGTATATTTCCAATTAGTTTTCAATTTTTTACTTTTAATGTAAAAAAATAAATAAAAGATGGTGAAGATATGGTATCATGCTGTAAAGTGGTAGGCAGGGTGCTCAACGCACAGCCCACGTCTGCAGGCTCCTACGAGGGAGAGGTGGAGATCTAGGAAACACACTGATACCATGTCACCGCGGATGCTTGAATGCAGCAGGTGATTAATAAGTGCTTTCTGCAAGCTAGCTGGTTTGGTTTAATGGATAGCGTACTGGCCTGCGGACTGAAGGGTCCTGGGTTCGATTCCAGGCAAGGGTCAAACCCAGTAGGGGGTATGCAGAAGGCAATCAGTCAATGATTCCCTTTCATTATTGATGTTTCTTTCTCTTTCCCTCTCCCTTCCTGTCTGAAATCAATAAAAAAAATTTTTTTAAATAAAGAAGTACTTTCTAAAATGACTTAGTAATAGTACTTCTATTTTTACTTAACAGTTATTGAGTGCTGACTGTGTACCAAGTCCCAGACGACGCCTACTACACAACTTAACGTCCGTCCACACCCTCCAGACGAGGTCACGGTCTCCATTTTACTAACAGAGAAATAAATGACTTTTCCAAGGTCACACAACCAGCCCAGATTTTAGCCCAATGCCAGATTTTCTTCTCTATACTGTACCATGCTTCTCCCCTTCCTTCAAACCAACTAGGCTTTCGTGTGACAGAGGGAATTCCCGTCATTCTAGTGGAGGCTGGCTATATGCCATCAGGGGTGCCCCGAGGGGGAGGGTGAACCCTCAGACACCCCCATTCAATGTGGTCCCTGCTCTGCTCCAGGCCATCAGCCAGCCCTTCCCAGATCCATGATTTCTCATCGATGACAAAGTCTGTGATAAAGAACGAACTACCGCTGGGCTTTCCATGCCAGGTGGTCATCACCAACCCACTTTGATGGAGGAGGAAGCCGAGGCTCCAAGAAATTAATTCGTCCAAGGATGTGCCAACACACGGCAGAGGCAGGACTGATGAAGCTGGGATGACTCCAGATCTGCCTGCCTCCCGATTCCATGCTGTGCACACCGACACCCCCACCCACACCCCACCATGCCCCGGGCCCCCCCACCTCCCCTCACCCCCCGTGACTGCAGTGAGACACTCAGACAGCCCCGGCCTTCCTCCCCCGAAGCTGTGCAGGATGACGGAGAGTGCTCCCCGCTTCGGAGCCCGCCGTATAAATTGCTCTCCTGCCTGCCCGTGGCTTCCCAAGACTGGCCGGCACGGTAATGATTACGGTAGATCTTCCCAGAGACACCGGAGTCTTAAATGTGTTTTATTGCTCGGAACGTCTGAAAAGAACAGAAAACGACGCTTGCAGGCAGCGTCCTGAGAGGCCCGGAACAGAAGTGAAATAGCATCTTCCCCGAGCAAAGCGTGCGCCGGTGCCTTCCCCCACCGCGCCGATCCCCCCCAGAGCGTGCGTGTGAGCAAATGCATGTGGTCCATTCATGATTTTCATCACCGGCTGGAACCCCCGAAAGGGGCAAAGGTGATGGATGCCCTTGAAGTCTGAATTTTACCGAACGAAGAGCTACGTTGTGTGCGTGCGATGGGGGAAATAATTGATTTAGAAACCTGCTTCTGCTTAGTGCGGTCAGCCCTCCCTTCAATTTCACGGAGAGGCTCCAGAACGGGTGGACCCTCGGCATCAGCTTCGCACCGTGACTCGGGAATGCTTGTTCCGATTAGACACGCTTGCTAATTAATGTTACGCACATTAAAGCCAGCCCCTCGGCCGCTGGCAGCTCAGACCGCCATCCTGGCCGCTGTTCCCCGTGGAGAGGGGGCTCCTCCCTCCACCTGGGCTTCCCCAGCTGGCGCCCAGCCCCTGCCTCCTTTCCCGCTCTCATGCTGCCCTCTCTCCCGCCCAATCGCTCCTCCAAAGCCACTCCCACTCGCTGCACCTTTCGCCCTCCTGCTCATCTCCACCTCAGCCTCAGCCTCTCCACATCAGCTGCCGGGGGTAAGGACAGCCAGGCACCTCCCGGCACCCTCAGAGTGGCTGCCCGGCCCGGCTCTTAGCAGAAGCCAGTCACCAGAATCCTCTCTTGGTCACTCGGGGCCTAGAGCAGAATCCCTCAGACCCTCTGCCCCCGTGCACTGCACAGCTTGAGAGCAGGAGATGAAGGGGAAGCTGCCGCCGTGGGAGGGGAGACCAGGCCCGGGGCCTCAGAAGGATCTCCAAAGGGCCTGAGCAGGGACACGTTCCAAGAACCCAGGAGGCTTCCTAACCAAGAGGGCTCCGGAGTGTGGCCCTGGGCCCTCCACGGGAAATGCCTGGCTTTGCAGCAAGAGAAAAGCAGTTCATTACCTCCGAGGGAGCACCCGTAAGACTGTCAGCTGATTTCTCAACAGAAACCATGCAGGCCAGACGGGAGTGGCAGGAAATATTTAACGTGACGAATAGCAAGAACCTACAACCAACATTACTCTACCCAGCAAAGCTATCATTCAGAACTGAAGGGCAGATAAAGAGCTTCACAGACAAGAAAAAGCTAAAGGAGTTCATCACCGCCAAACCAGGATTATATGAAATGCTGAAGGGTAACTCTTTAAGAAGAGGAAGAAGAAGAAAAAGTAAAGATAAAAAATTATGCATAGCAACGTGATAACAAATGCATACCTATCGACAAGTGAATCTAAAAATCAAGTGAATAAAAACTCTGATGAACAGAATAAACTGGTGAATATAATAAAATGGGGGGCATAGAAAGGGAGTGGACTGACAATTCTCAGGGGAAAGGAGGTGTGAGGGGTGCAGGAAAAGATTGGAAAAAAATCTTACATCTATGGATGAGGACAGTGGTGGCGGGTAAGGGCATGTGGTGGGGGTTGGGGAATCAGGTGGAGGGAAACTATGGGGGAGGGGGGGTAGAGGAATATCTGTAATAAACTGAACAATAACAATTTATTTAAAAAGAAAAAAGAGCCCTAGCCGGCTCAGCTCAGTGGACAGAGCATCAGCCTGCGGACTGAAGCGTCCCAGGTTCGATTCCGGCCAAGGGCACATACCTGGGTTGCCGGCTCGATCCCCAATTTGGGGCATGCAGGAGGCAGCCAATCAATGATTCTCTCTCATCATTGATGTTTCTCTCTCTCTCTCCTTCTCTCTTCCGCTCTGAAATCAATAAAGAAATATATTTGGAAAAGAAAATGCCTGGCTTCACCCTTCTAGGCCTTGGTTCCCCCCAGGAAAATAGTCCCCGAAGCTCAGCTAAGCCGATAGCTCCTGGCACACACGGACACGACACGCACACAGGTCACAGGGACATGCACATCGTCCTTCCCTGCACCATGAACTTGTGAGTGCGGAACGGTCAGCAGCAAAACTCACTCCTCACACAAAACAAGGTGGCTCACCCGATGGCCGCGGTCCCTTTCTAAAGAATGTGGGATTCAAGGTCAGAACGCCAAAATCCAAGCCAGACACCCCATCTGCGCTGCTCACTAACCAGGTGACTCAGGCCCGGTCACTTACCCTCCCGGGGCCTGTGTCCCTCTCTACAGCCAGGACTAACAGGGCAGCCGCGCCTTCCTCGCGGGCGATGGAGGATGAACTAGAATAACGCACATGAAGAAAAATGTCCTCTTTTCCACACAAAGAAAACCCCACCTTCCGTGTCTCCAGTCACCCTTTCTCTTGCTGCACAGATGTCGGTGCCAGGGAGGGGTCAGGCTGAATGCAGGCACCTCCGATGTCAGCACCTTAAGGTTGTGACAATTTGCCACGGTGTTCCCAGCCTTTCAATATATTTTATTGGTTTTTTACAGAGAGGAAGGGAGAGGGATAGAGAGCCAGAAACATCGATGAGAGAGAGACATCGACCAGCCGCCTCCTGCACGCCCCCTACTGGGGATGTGCCCGCAACCAAGGTACATGCCCTGAACCGGAATCGAACCTGGGACCTTTCAGTCCACAGGCTGACGCTCTATCCACTGAGCCAGACCGGCCTCGGCTGCTCCCAGCCTTTCAGAAGGACACCTTTGTCAGCCTTCCATGGGCCGAGCATCCCTTCCCATGTAAATATTTACTGAGCGTCTGCTCGGCCCAGGCCCTGTGCTGGGTGCTTGCAAAATGCCAGGGACTCCCCTCAGCCCCCACCCCCGCCTCCCGAGCCTGAATCCCACTGGGCAGGGGAAGGGGTGGGGGAGCAGGGCCGGGAGGGACAGTGACCAATGGGCAGGAAGCCAAGGCTGAGAGAGAAGACCTGTAAGTGGGTCCTGGATGACCGGCGCGTGACCAGAGGAGGTGAGCCTAGAGAAGCAGCTGAAGCTGGACTTGACTCTACACCTTTTTTTTTTTTTAGAGATGAAGGAAGAGAGAGTGAAAGGAGGGCAGGGAGAGAGAGAGAGAAGGAGAAACATCAATAATGACAGAGAATCATTGATTGGCTGCCTCCTGCACGCCCAATCCTGGGGATGGAGCCCACAACCCGGGCAGGTGCCCTGACCAGGAATCGAACTGTGAACTCGTCGTTCATAGGTTGACGCTCAACCACTGAGCCACGCCGGCCAGGCCTGACCCTGCCTCACAGAGGCCACAGGCTCTCCACAAGAGCTGTACAGGAGGGTCTAAGGCAGCGGTTCTCAACCTGTGGGTCGAGACCCCTTTGGGGGTCGAACGACCCTTTCACAGGGGTCGCCTAAGACCATCAGAAAATGCAGATATTTACATCACAATGCATAACAGTAGCAAAATTTCATGGTTGGGGGTCACCACCACATGAGGAACTGTATGCAAGGGTCTCGGCCTTAGGAAGGTTGAGAACCACTGGGCTAAGGCCTTCTCCTGCTCGGCACCCACTACAGTGAACGCCAAGCCTGCCACTCCGCTCCCCGGGTGCGTGAGGGCAGGTCTTTACCGGCCCCAGCCCCCCGAGAGGGGGCTGAACATCCCTGCCGCCTTTCCTTCCTCTGAGTCACCTTACAGGGAGCTTCTGCGCCGGCTCCCGCCCCACCCACGGCCGGGGGGTGCAGGAGGCCTGTTCCCGGTGCGGGAAGCCACAGTGAACCCACCCATGCTCTCCGCTGTGTCCCAGCCACCGCCGCCACCGGGGACACTGGGAGCCAGCGGACAACGACCAGGAGGGCTGCTGACCTCTGCCCTCCGAGACTGCTTCTCAGAGCCCCATTCTCAGTCCTCTCCGCTGAGCTAGGAGCTCTGTTCCTTCTGAGATGCTACACAGGGTGACCCCAGCACCAAGCACCCTGCTCTTCTGGCCTGAGCCCCATCCCTTCTCCCCACAACAAACCGCACCTGGTGTCACTGTGTCAGCCACTCTCCCTGCTGGGGTGGCTACAGCACGGACACCATCTAAGCCCGTTATCCACTGGTGTTTGCTGTCACTCCCCCGCCAAGATAGAAGCCCCGAGGGCAGATCCTTCCCTCTCATCGGTCCACCTCTCCTTTCCCCACCGAGGACTGCCTGGTGCAGAGCGGGTCAAGAAATGATAGCTGAAGGTTGAATATGTGAGCGAGGGGAGCGACATTCTGAGAAGTGTCAGGCAGCTCGGCACGCCACCCTGAAATTCCAAATGAATGGACACTCACGGGTCCTGATGGAAACACAGCTCAAAGTGCGTTCACAGCAGGCGGAGCAGGCGCTGCGGCCATTGTTTCATCCCCAGGGAGCTGCAGTCGCTCGCCCACTGTCCCGAGCAAGGGAGAGGCGGAGGCCAGATTCGAACCCAGGCAACTTAGACCCCCCCCCCCACCGCAGCCTCGAGAGATGCTATTGAACAGGCAGGCAGAGCCCTGCCAGAAGGCTGCTCCACTTGCCACCCTCACCAGGAGCCCCGAAATCTTGGAGCCAGAAGGCAACTTCAAAGCTATCTAATCGTGGCCACTCAGCCATCACGTCCCTCTGCAGCCTTCGCCAGCTTCGGTGAATGAGCGCCTGTCGCTAGGCATCTCCACCGGAAGGTCCCCACCCACACCTGCATCTCCAGAGAGGCACACACCGCCGGTCTCTCTCTCTCATCCCAGCCCCAGGATCCGTCCTGGCAGCCAGGGGTCCTGAGTGACAAGGAACCGCCTCACCATGACGCAGCCCCATGCCGGTGTGGCAGAGCCCTGCCAGCAGGCTGCTCCACTTGCCACCCCACCAGGGGCTCCCCTTACAAGGACCCACGGCTTCCCTCGCCACGACCTCGGCCCCGTATTTCCTCCTCAGCTTGCAGAGGCCTCCGTCCCCTTCAGCATTCCAGAAGGTTTGGAACCAACGACTGCGCTTTCGGGTGGCTGGCTTCGAAGTCATTTTATTTTCTCTTATTAAAACCCACCTGACCCCAAACCAATAAAACCACAGGAACGCGTTATTGCACTGCAGAAACGGTGCGCGCTCACTGGGCCTCTGGCTAGAACTGAACCAGCCGGGGCCTGGACTCCTCTCTCCCGCTCCTGCCCCCATGACACACAGCCTCCCCGCTTCTCTGCAGGAGCTGTGGTCACCCAGTGGCAGCAGACGGGGTAAATGCCCCTTCCGATGGGGTCACTGGAAGAGTGCCCATTCCATTACCAGATAGCCACAGGGGAAACCTGTGTTGGTTTTAAAGACACAAGGTGAGCTGAAACCGGTTTCGCTCAGTGGATAGAGCGCTGGCCTGCAGAATGAAGGATCCCAGGTTCGATTCCGGTCAAGGGCATGTACCTTTGTTGCAGGCACATCCCCCCAGTAGGGGGCGTGCAGGAGGTGGCTGATCGATGTCCCTCTCTCATTGATGTTTCTATCCTTCTCTCTCTCCCTTCCTCTCTGTAAAAAAAAACAAACAATAAAATTGCCGGAACCGGTTTGGCTCAGTGGATAGAGTATCGACCTGTGGACTGGAAGGTCCCAGGTTCGATTCTGGTCAAGGGCATATACCTTGGTTGTGGGCACATCCCAGTCCGGGGCGTGCAGGAGGCAGCTGATTGATGTCTCTAACTCTCTATCCCTCTCCCTTCCTCTCTGTAAAAAAAAATCAATAAGATATATTTTAAAATAAAGAAAAATCAATAAAATTAAAAAAAAAAATTTGAACCCATGATCTTTCAAATAAATAAATAAATAAAATAAAGACACAAGGTGAGGCCTCCAGTCTACCACTCCCTCCGTCTCAGCATCAACACCTGCTCCCATTGGTCCTCCCTCTTCCTCCCCGCCGCCCCTGCCTCTGCCTGCACGGAGGGCTGCTGCCAGCACCGTGTACCTCCCAGCCTCCTCAGAGAATTACAGAGGGGAGACCTCTCTTTCCACTCCCCGCACCCCCTGCTGCCTGGAGGCACGCCCATCTTCATCCCCGCCCCCCCACGGGGCAAAACCATCCGCTGAGCCCAAGAGTGTTTGGGGCGAGTGGAAATTTTAAGTTGCACAGAAACCCCATCTGGTGAGGGAAACAGTCGCCTGGGCGGCCCCCCAGACACCCCCGACGGCGGCTGGGGAGCCTCCCGGGGAGAGCGCAGCCCTGTCTGTGTTTCCCCTGCCACGTTCCCCCGGCGGCTTCCTGGAGCGCCTTCTGCGGGCAGCACCCCCTTCCTGCGGCTTCCACACCCACACGCCTGCCAACAAACGTGAGGCAGCACGTGGTCCGCCCGCACGGGGGCTCCGCGGAAGGGGCCTTCTTGGCTGTCTGGTCCAGCTCCCCCCGCTGTTCTGTAGGAACAGCGGTTCTCAACCTGTGGGTCCCGACCCCTTTGGGGGGTCCATCGACCCCATCACAGGGGTCGCCTAAGACCATCAGAAAACACGGATATTTACGATTCACAACAGCAGCAAAATTACTGTTAGGAAGTAGCAAAGAAAATAATTTTATGGTTGGGGGTCACCACAACATGAGGAACTGGATTAAAGGGTCTCGGCCTTAGGAAGGTTGAGAACCATTGTGTACGAAGGACACCGAGGGCCAGAGAAGGCTCTGTCCTACCCAAGGCCCCGGGCAGGGACAGCAAGGGCGAATGCCGTTGGAGGGCGGGGCCGGGGCTGTTCCCCTGTCCCCATTCTGCCTGTTCAGGCGCCGGACGGTGCTGAAAGAGGTGGGAACCTGCCTGATCGCTTCCCCACCCTGTTGCAAACACTCAATCAACCCAGGTTTGGGGAGAGCAAACCTTTCTGATAAAAGACGACTCCTTCAAGGGCAAGTCAGAAATAATAGTTACCTGCTCCGGGTCCTCTATTCTTCCTTTTGCTTAAAAAAATATAAAAGCTTCGACATAAATAAAGGGAAATGGTCTGGAAAAATAACCAGTTGGCATGGAACAACTGGCATTGCGGAGCTGCACGAGAAGTGGAAACACCGCGCTTTCTTTGTGTGTGTGTGTGTGTGTTGTTTTTTTATTTCAGAAACTCGGCACAGCCCGAATTGTTAACTCCTAGACGTTTGGCACAGGCTGTTCAATTGTTTGGATGTGATGGACGATGTTGACAGAAGTGGTGGAGCCCAAACACGGGCTATTAATAGGAGCAACCTGGCACTTCTGTGTGTGTCTCTCTCTCCTTCGCTCGCTCTCCGGCACCAAACCGTTGCCAACCTGCCCACCTTGTGCTCTGAGGGGCCGTCGGTTCCGGCCATGAGGCACCAGGCAGGCTGTGTCTCCTGCCCACGTCCAAGCAAGCTCGTCCCTGAGCCTAGAAGAAGGGCCAGGCGCCAGGCCCCAGGCCCAGGCGGGCTGCCCGCCCTCAGAGCCCCCGGGGAGTCACAGGGCCTGAGGGTGCCTCCCACAGTGCAGAAGTGGGTTCCCCACAGCCTCGGGGAGTCGAGATCTCTCCTTCTCCGTGTATTTGTTTTACCCACTTCCTTCCGCCAAGGACTGGAGCAGTCCCCATCTCAAGGCAGGAGCTCGTCCACCCGACCGCGCACGTTAGAGCTATTCCCACTTATTTGCTTCTTTTTAATGTTATTGGTGTCAGAGAGGAAGAGGAGGAGGGAGAGGGAGAGAGAAACGTCAATGATGAGAGAGCATCGTTGATCAGCTGCCTCCTGCACGGCCTCCACTGGAGATAAAGCCTGCAACCTGGGCATGTACCTTGACTGGGAATTGAACCATGACCTCCTGGTTCATAGGTCTGTAGTCAACCATGGAGCCATGCCAACAGGGCTATTTCAAGGCAGGAGGATCCCCGTCATTCCCAAAGGGAGGATGCTTCCAGGAATCCTCTCCGGATTCAAACTCCCCACGGATTTGCTGAGGACCTGGGGCAGGTCAGACCCTGAGCCTGCCCATTTTCATAGAGGTTCTCACTCAGGCCTCACAGCAAGGAAACAAGGAAACGGAGATACGGAGGGATCATGCTATTTGCCGAGATCCCACAGCGAGTGCGTGCAGGAGCCATCTGATTCCGAGCCCAGGGTCTGGAGAGACGGGGCCAAGTCCTGCTGGACCGGAGGGAGCCCTTTGCTCCCCATGGATGGGGCCCCTGAAGCCGGATCCCTCTGAGCTGCATTTGTGTCCCCAGACCCCGCGCTCCCTGGACCTGGCCAGCTGACCTCTCCTGCACTGGGTCAGCCACAGGGAAGCCAGGCCGAGGGCCACAGCTGGACCGGCTCGGCGTCATC
>PVJN01033330.1:0-23506 GCA_004026805.1 Lasiurus borealis | reverse complement strand
ACTCCCCTGTGACTTCACTTCCTTTTAATGTACTCTCTGAAACATCCTTTTCAATTATTCATTCATTTGTTCAACCACTGTATTACAAGTGCCTGTCACTGTTTAGATGTTGGAAAGACGATATTGAAAATAAATTTTCATTATGGGGTTCACATCTGAGGGGAGAAAGGCAGACAAATAAGCAAATAAGCAAGCAGATGTATAATACATCAGAATGCAATAAGAGTGATGAAAAAACATAAAGCAAGTTAAGAGAGCTAGTGAACACTGGGACAAGGGGGGGGAGTTGCTACTTCACGCTAGAGTGGTCTCACCTATGAGGTGATGTTTGCTCAGAGACTGGAAGGTTTATATAAGAGAAATGGCTGAATACAGCTTGATCTGATGCCTGTTGATATTGTGATCCTCAGTATTCCTGCCCTGTTTTCTTTGGCTCATCTTTTGTTTTATTTAATGAACCTCCCTCTAAGCATTTAAACATGCTAAAACATCTATCCTGTATTAAATAAACAAACCACAAAAACACAAAACCCTATTACTGATCTTTCTCCTCTCCTTGATAACTAAGCCTCTCAAAAGAATAGCAGTAATTTAGTCTCACCCACACTTGCACACCTTATATTCATTATTCAATTCATATAATCATATTCCACAAACTAAATCTGCTATTGTCAAGGTTGTTGCTAAAATCAAAGGACATATTTTAGTACTAATCTTACTTTACTCTTTCTCTCGGTATGAATTATTGACCACTCTCTCCTCGAAATTCTCTTCTTTTGGTTTTCAAGGCATGATGTGCTCCCCTGGGTTCCATTTTTTTGTACTTCTTCTCTCCTTCACATTTTCTCCTCACAATGCTATTCATTTTCATGGATCCAATGATCATCTACATGCTGATAACTCCTTAATATATATCTAAGTGGCTAAGCCACTTTTAAAAAATTTAGTTCCAGGTCATATATCAAAGTTCCTACTATCTTTATTTGAATTTCTCAAAGGTACTTGAAACAATGTCCATAATTTATCTTCTTTTCTCCCACATTCTTCTTCTGTTCTCTTTCCTCACTTAGTAATGAAGCCAAGAGTCAACCCAAGTTTTAAAAATAGGGTTCAGTTCAGACTCCTGTTTAATTGTTCACTAAATCCTAGTGATTTAACCTATAGCTGATCCTGTTACTTCGCTGTTTATGATCTCCCTGGCTAAATCCATTTGTCTTTTCAGACTATTAAGTTGTTATCCCATTTGGGGAATCATTGCTTAACCCCTGGATCTTCATCCTAGGTGAGAGTAAATAGCCTTCATATGTGCTTTCATCACTCTATTTCTACAGCTCTTTCAAGCACTTAATATTCTATTTTGTAATGATCTTGATACATGTATGTTTCTGAAGATTAAGCAACTTGAAAACAAAGAGGATAGCTTTACCATTTTTGTATCTGTAGTGCTTATCACAGTACCTGAAATACTGTAGATACTAAATAGGTATTTCTTGAGTGAATAGAGTTCACAGTTGACCTTTGATAAAGAGTGAGTGAGATTTCATAGGTTAGAGAACAATGTATTAATCAAAATCCTAACAGATCAAGTTGTCAGAACCCAAGAAATTAGAACCAAGGGCTTGAATGCAATTAGTCTGTTTTAGTTACCTTTTATTCTGTTTTCTTCTGTGTGTTGGCTTCATCCTCCCAGGCAGGTTTTTCCCCATGAGTCTAAAATCACGAGGACTTGGAGATCCTGGATGCGTATATATCATGTATGGGCCAATGAAAGTAACTAGTGTGATGGAGCATGATGCTTAGCTCATGGATAGTGTTTGAAGAAAGCAGTTCTCATCCGATTGTGTGATAGAAGTTGAAAATAGGGAGCAGTCCCTCAAAATAAGTATCAGATAGTATCAGAAGAAGGGTAAGATCTTGACAGACATTATTCTATATAATCCTATATAATAAAAGCCTAATATGCAAATTGTCCCCTCAATGGGAGTTCAACTGCTTGCTATGACATGTGCTGACCACCAGGGGGTAGCATGGAACATGGTGAGCATCAGTACTTGGCTCCTAGGCACTGAGGTAGCTGGGCAGGGGCCAATGACTCAGGCAGAGGGGGTATCCAGGGGCCCAGGTGCTGCCCAGGGCCCAGAGGTCAGCTGGGACCTGCCTGTCATGCCAGAGACTCATGCTTCGATTGCCAGCCAGGCCTCAGACCCACACCTATGCAGGAATTTCGTGCACTGAGCCTCTAGTAATATATACTTACTAAAACTAGTAAAAGTAGCTAACATTTTCTAGTATTCATTTTGTAACAGAGGCTTTACTAAGCACTTTATGTCAATTTTCTCACTAAAATTTCACAACTCCATGAGATTATTTCAGTTAGAATTCTTTCATCTACAATAAAATAATGTCTAACTAAAAATGGCTTACATTTAGTATTTTATTTTACTTACATAGCCAATAGTACATAGTAAGATGGGTGAGCTCCTATTGGTTCAGTTGCTCACAGGTGTCGGGATTTGGTTGGCTTTTCTCTGGTTCTGTTAGATTTCTACTCATAATTGCAAAAAGAATGCCAGAGCTCCAAGTTCACATCTTCATGCAGCACATTATAATGTTAAAGGGGAATGGAGGCTTCTTTGGGGGCATTTCTTTTAGGGAGGAAAACAATCTTATTAAGAAATACCCTGTAAACTTCCCCTAAGGAGTGACAGACCATTATATACTCATGAATAAGGAGTGAAGATAGGAAAGCAAGTCTGTGACATTTTTAGTCCCATAGGGACTTCCTGTTTTCTGGAAAAGAAGATAATGGGAGAATGGCTGTCTATTGGCAACAGATAGTTTTTGCCTCAGTGCATGATAACACTGTATTGAAATATTTTGGTAAAAGAAACAGAAAATCTGACGAACAATGCCTTAAACCAGAAGGGCATTTCTTGTCAGCCTGCTAAGAAGTTTGGAGTTAGTCTCCATATCGGTTCAGTGGCAAGCTCAGCACCATTACCAAGGACACACACTCTCTCCTTCTGATCACACAACTGCTGGTACTCCAAATATCATCTCCGCACATGACATCTTCACCATCAGTGAGGAAGGAGTACAGTGTCCTCTAATCACTGTCTTATGAGAAAGGAAAATATTTCTTTAAACTCACAGCCTTTTTTTTCTTTATGTTTAATTTCCCAGAATTGGGTTAGGCCAATTCCTGGCAAGTGGAAATTGGTTGAAATGATTGTTGTAAATTAAACATGGGGAAACAATATGGACAAAGGCAGAATGCATGGCAGTGAGGTTTTTGCACCTCCAGGTGGTTCAAGCCTAGGTTAGGTGGGGGATGGAAGTAAAAAAATGAGTGCTGATTGCCTAGCATTGGGTTACTAAGACTTTATAGTTCACAATTGTTAGTCCTTTTTGGCCAGCATTTAATAAATATCTTTAGTTATGTGTTAGTGTGGACCAAAGGGACCACATATGGCAAGCTCAGGGGAGGCCTGTATGGCGGTCTTACAAACTCAGAGACCTAAAGTCATCACAAAGGATGGTCTGAAACTAAACTTTAACTGAACGCATTTATGTTGGGCAGTTACATCCTAGCCCAGTATCTACACTGACAAGGTCAACCTTTACCTTAACTGAGCCTCTCTGTGTTTTTGCATCTATGATAACATACCCTTGAAATGTCTGGGTAACTTGTAACTTCCCTTTTTCTGAATGTATGCCTGGGGCACAATCAAAAGTGGTGGGTGTCAGATGCCACGAATTCCTTCATTATCATGTTAATTGTTCTACACCCTTCATTTTATTTTTGTATCCCATCCCTGGCGTTTCATCCGTTTGCTTTATCCCACCTCCTTAATCTATCACCAAAGAATTTCATGTAACCCACCCCTGTTTCTTTCCTTTGATTGCAATGTGTGGGAACCCCTTTCATGTCTCGCATGGTTCAGGGTTCCCGTTCAGGGTTCAGGGCTCCTAATTAACATTAGGAATTGTGCTAAGAGATATCATCTCCAAATATCTGGAGATGATATTTGGAGTACCAGCAGTTGTGTGATCAGAAGGGGAGAGTGTGTGTCCTTGGTAATGGTGCTGAGCTTGCTACTGAACCAATATGGAGACTAACTCCAAACTTCTTAGCAGGCTGACAAGAAATGCCCTTCTGGTTTAAGGCATTGTTCGTCAGATTTTCTGTTTCTTTAACCAAAATATTTCAGTACAGTGTTATTATGCACTGAGGCCACTCCAAATGAAAAGAGACTAGAAAAGTATTAATTTGGGAATATTGGGGGGTCAGGCAGGAGCCTTCCTCTAGTGGAAAGACTTCCACTTTCCTTTGGCCTTGCTATCCCTTTTATTAAGACTATGGGATACTCCCATGACCTTTAGGCAGGAAATTCCAAGAACAGAAATTTACATGAGACAAACTGGTAGAGGTTGCTTCAGCTAACATTTTTTCAACTAAACAGTGAGTGGTTAGAGCAATTAAGGTTGTTGACTAGCCTTTCAGGCTTCCTATTAGTGAAACATCTTTCTATTAGTGAAACAATGTTCAGTTTCCGGCAGCAATGTATAAATACAAATGTAACCTGCCATTATCTGGAGCATTACCTCAATTTGTTGAGGTTCTGCTTTCCGGCATATGTCAACAGTTGGGCTCAAATAAACTCACAAAAATTCTTTACAGGTTTCAATGTTGTTGTTTTTTTCCCCATTAACATTAGGAATTGTGCTAAGCAGTACAGTTATAAAGATGACCTGTCCCTGACATTAAGGAACTTACCTTCAGGTGTTAAAGAGAAAGTGTGAATCTGCTTTGCCTTATATTTGAGATCAGAGTCTTTCTGCATCTTGTATTTTCACCCTAGAATTATTGTATGAAAGTTTATGTGTTTAGAGACATGTGATTATTTTCATAATTGTTATAAAGAAAAAGTTTAATCAAATGAGAATGGCATTCCAGAAATTGCCTGCTTTTCCATGTTGTCTAAAACGGTGTGAAAATTCAGCAACCATCTGTTGACACTGAAACATGGAAATCAAAATGGTTTTCCTCTGGGCCGGATGCAGAGGTGATTTCTTTTCCTGGGTTCTTGTCCAGGTGCATTTGAAGAATGAAGCCATGGACAAAAGGTAATATAAGAAAAGGTGGAAATTTATTGGAAAGCAAGCACAGACTCCCACATGGGGAGGAGATTCCCAAGGGATAGCCTACTAAGCCCCCTTTTCCTAAGGTTTATATAGGTTGCAGTTCTTTGTGTCCTGCTATCCCCTCTGATTGGTCTCTATAGCAGCAGCGTCGGAGCTCAAACCCCGAGTGGGACCTCCCTCCTTTTCTCCTAGTCCAGTGGTAGAATTCTCTATTCCCTGTGAAAATCTGTTTTCTTCTTCCTCTGGTTTATTTTTCTACTCTCTCTGGCTTTTCCCTGTCTTCCTTGCCACGTATTTTCTTTGAATGGGTATCTTCCTCTCCCTTTAGGCTGAGGCACCTTTAGTTCTTTGTGAATGTATGCCTTTTGGCAGTTCCCAGCTCCCAGCCAGCTGGGCCTCCCCATGGACCCTCTGTATTTCTAAAACTCTTTAAAACTGCTTATTTTACCCCTAAAAACTCCATTCAACACTAATTGGCACTCTTCAACCATCTCTGAGCATGATAGCATTAATCAGACATGAAAAAGAGAATGTTCCCTTATCATCTAAATCAGCAGATGGTTGCTGCTGTTGAGGGCAGAAGTTGGTGATAAAAGTTACACCTTGTTAAATCACTTTCCTTTTACATAGAAACTCATAGATCTTACTAGATGTGGAGAATTGAGTCAAAGCTTCATCCTGGACTCAGTACATAACTTTGCCAAACTGTTTATTTTCCTGTTGTGTAATACATATATGCACACAATACCATCTTATCAACCACAATAGAGGCCCAGTGCACAAAACTCATGCACAGGGCATTGATATATGTCCCTCAGCCCAGCCTGCACCCTCTCCAATCTGGGACATCCCTCTCACAATCCAGGACTGCTGGCTCCCAACTGCTTGCCTGCCTGCCTGCCTGCCTGATTGCTCCTAACTGCTTCTGCCTGCCAGCCTGATCATCTGCTAACCACTCCCCTGCCAGCCTAATTGTCCCTAATTGCCCTCTCCTGCCAGCCTGGTCACCCTTAACTGCCCTCCCAGCTGACCTGGTCACTCCTGACTGCCCTCCCCTACAGGCCTGGGTCCCTTCCAACTGCCCTCCCCTGCTGGCCTGGTTGCCCCCAACTGCCCTTCCCTGCTGGCCTGATCACCCACAACTGCCCTCCCCTGCTGGCCATCTTGTGTCCACATGGGAGTGGCATCTTTGACCACATGGGGTCAGCCATCTTGTGTGTTGGAGTGATGGCCAATTTGCATATTACCCTTTTATTAGATAGGATTTCTTTCAACCTTTTCAACCTTTGGGAGCACTGAGGACCATGAAGTAAGGACTAGATTAAAGTTTTTAGTTGCACGAATAGGCATTGACCCATGCTGATCTTATGCATTGAATTATATCCCTTTTTTGGTTTTCCTCACCATGCTTACCTGTCCTGATTTTCTTTCCCTGGCTCCTCTTCAACTGCCTATCCATTTAAAGTAGATTCTTTCTTTTCTCTGACTGATCTTACATATCCTAATGATTTTAACTACCTCTAGTAGCAGGCCATTAAATATGTGAATTGGATCAATTAAAGCAATAGGAAATGACTTGGGGCACACTGGAAATAACTAAAGACATTTAAAGTTATACATAAGGGGAAAAACGCCTTCCTGGGCCACCATAAAAACCCACCATACAAGGGTTTGCCAGATGAATTCAGCCTTTAGCATCTGATTCGCTCTTTTCTACTCCCCAATCTGTGGTCTCTATTTGGCCTTCCCCCAAAGCCTCAATCCCACATGAGGAATCATCTATAGGCTATTGCACAAGGTAGTGCTTCTCAAATTACCTGGGAAAGCTTTTAAAAATACTGCTGCTCAATGGCCGGAACTTGGGCTTTATTTATTTATTTTTTTAAAGTTCCCAAGATGCTGAAAATCACTATCAAAATAGATTTTTCCCCCCAAATCCTTAGTATTTCCTGCAATTTAAATATGTAAATGATAGATGATCGAAAAAGAGGAGTGTTTTAAAATTAAAAAATGCATAGGTATTTTAGTCTATCCTTTAGTTTCTAGTTTTATTGTATTTGGGGAAAATTATAGTTTTCTCTATTTGTAGGTATTTTATGAACAGTCACTGACAGTTTTATGCCTAGGTAAAAATGTGCATTTTCTATTTTATGGACAAAAAATTATTTATATAGCATGTTTATAAAGTTACCTTGTTTTAATCTTCTTTTAATTCTGTGTAATTGATCCAACTATTTTTGGAGATATGCATTAAATTTGCTTCTATGAATATTAATTTGTAAATTTCTCCTTATAATTCTAAACTGTCTTATATTTTGAGGCTAGTTTATTTTTTTTTGTATATATAGCAGGTTCTCAAATAATGTCATTTTGTTCAATACCGTTTTGTTATAACCTTTAATACATCAAGTATTGTTGATGAAATACCATTGAAACTTAATTCTTATTTATATCAATTAACCTATGATAAAACTGTATTTTTTTAAAATCTATCATTTTGCTTAATACAGAACCTATCAATGTACTTAAAGGAGGACTTACTGTCCTCCTGTATCTACAAATATCCTTTGTAAGTTGTTTTAATCATTCAATAATTTTTAAGCATAAAATTCTATTGTCCAAGGATATAAACTTCTTATAGCCTATCTAATAAAAGCGTAATATGCAAATTGACCATACCTCTGCTACACACTCAAGCTGCCCACCAGCCAATCAGAGCAAGTATTCAAATTAACCAACCAAGATTACTACGGGCACAGAAAGAGCAGAAGGGAGGTTTGGGTTGCTCCTGGCAATGGAAGAAGCCAAGCTTTCTCCAAACCTTGGCAGGCCCAGGCTTCCACTTAAGGCAACGAAGTTTCAATGGCTGTGTGAGCAGAAGGTTTGGCTCTGCTCCAAGCTACAAAGTTTCAATTATAGAAGACAAATAAATCCCAACAAAAATGGCAGCAGCCACGGAGCTAGAGAGAAGGAGGCTTGAATTGCCCATGGCAATGGAGGAAGCCAAGCTTATACAGCCCTGGCCTGCCTAGCCTGCGCTGAAGGCTACAAAGTTTCAATTATAGAAGATAAACAAATCCCAGATACCAGGGCCTCTGCTTGGGTCGCTGGGGGGGGGGGGGCATGGCCAGCCTGCAAATCACCACAGGCCCCTCACCCAGGCCACCCCAAACCCTAAAGGAACCCCCACCCTGATCCAGGACACCCTTCAGGGCAAATCAGCTATCTAATAAAAGAGTAATATGCAAATTGACCATCATTCCAACACACAAGATGGCTGCCCCCATGTGGACACAAGATGGCTGCCACAAGATGGCCAGCTGGGGAGGGCAGTTGGAAAGGACCTGGCCTGCAAGGGAGGGCAGTTGGGGGCGATCAAGCCTGCCGAGGAGGGGAGTTAGGGCTGACCAGGCTGGCAGAGGAGGGAAGTTGGGGGAAATCTTTCTCTTTGGGCCTTCAGGGGAGGGTAGTTAGGGGCAAATAGGCTGGGAGGGGAGTAGTTAGGCATCAATCAGGCTGGCAGGTAGAAGTGGTTAGGGGCAATCAGGAAGGCAGACAGGTGAGCAGTTGGGAGTCAGTAGTCCTGGATTGTGAGAAGGATGTCCTACTGCCTGTTACCAGGATCGAGCCTAAACAGGCAGTTGGACATCCCTTGAGGGGTCCCAGACTGGAGAGGGTGTAGGCTGGGCTGAGGGACACACTCCCCCAGGCACGAATTTCCTGCACCGGGCCTCTAGTGTATATATAAATTTGTGCCTTCTCCAGTGGTAAGATTCTTTTGTGTTTTATAGTCATTTTCCACCTGTTATAGAAAGGGAACACCCTTACAAGTGGAGATTTCCACGAGAAATTAAATCTTCCTTACAAAAAGGGTAACTTCTATTCTGTTTTCTGAACATCTCTTCCATTTACTGTTGCTCAAAATAATCTTTATGGCAAAGATACATATTTTGGGATGATATATTCTGCTACCCTTCATATGTCCAGGTAAACCTTTTCACTTAATTAATTATAGGGCTTTTCCATATGAAGTTCTTGATCATTTGTAAGTCAGGAAAATTTTCTTTTATGGTCTATTTCTTCCTCTCCCTCTCTATCATTTTTTCCTCTGGAGCTCTAATTAGCTTTATTGCAGACTTTTCAGACATAATGACATTATTTTAATTTTTTTCATTTTTTTTGTCCTTTTATGATGTATTTGAATGTTATCTGTTTGCTTTTTCAGCTGAAATAATTTATCTTTAGCTTAGATTTTTCTACTATTTATCTATTGATCTGTTGAGTTTAGAAATAAGATATATATACCTTCTAAGAATTTTCATTTACATTTTTTATTGCATTATTTTCTTTCTTCTCCTTATATTTCTCTTCCTCCTCTTCTTTTTCCTTCACCTCCTCCTTCCCCCTCCTCTTTCTTTATCAAATTCAATTTTCCTTAGTAAGATTTATAAATCTCTGAATATATTTATTATTCTTATTGAATGTTTTATTTTTTTCTGGAATAATAAAGCTTTCTCAGAAGTTACCTTTTCTCTTTGAGTGTTTAGTACCATCAGTTGCTTTGGTTCAAATATTTGGGAATTCTTGGTTGTTTGTTCATACAGGTGAAAGTTTTGCTTATTATAGTAATTGGTGTATATTTTTAGAGCTCCAGTAAGAATCCTAGTCTATTGGGAGTTAAAACAGATTTTAATGAGTGTGAGGGACAGGGAAATTCTTGCAGCTGTATGGGAGGGGAAAGCTTTTCTCAGTCCTCTTAAAGTTCCTGGCTATATCAGAAAACTAAACTGACACAGATTAAAAGAGAAAAGCATCTTAATTTTTTTAAACATAAGTTTTACATGACATAGTTCTTTCATAAGGAAATGAAGACCCAATGAAATGGTCAAACCTGAGTGGTTTTATGCTAGAGTTAATGAAAAATGCAAAGTTGTGGAGAAATATGAGAGGACAAAGAGTACAAGTTTAGTGTAATAAACCAGGGGAAACAGCAAAGACTGTTTGTTTGTATTCTTCTTGGTGTTCTTCCATCTTGTAGTTAAACATGTTCTTTTCCTGCAGATAGAGAGAGGGCACTTTTGTTGAGTGTGAACGACCAGTGGAGTCCAGACCAAATTAAAATTTAGGGAGCCTTTATTAGCCGGCCAGCAACTGTTCTGCCTTCTCCATGCAGGGAGTCCAGAGAGCAGCAGCAACCCTTTGTGTAGGACCACTTTTAAGCACATTTACCACAACCTGTTTTTGCAGAGCGAACAACCTAAGACAAAACAGTTTTTCCCAAGCAACATCAGAGTCATCTCATTGATGACCATATTATTTCCAGGGTTATTTTGTTCTTTAGAAAGCTGACAGTGTTCTATGAAAGAAGGCCTATATGCTGGGAAGGGGGCATGAGACCATATCTCAAGGCCTGGCCTGGTATCAGCACTGACAACTCTAACTGGGGGCTAGTGATTGGCCTGTCTGGAATGGGGCATGCTCAAAAATTCCCATTCTCTAACATTCCCCACTGGTTTTACATACATGAGTCAAATTATTGACTCTTTTGGGTCATTGTTGGCGAGGGAGTTATATTGACCCATGAGAACTATAAGCTTGATAGAATTAATTCTCTGCTGAATGAAGTCAGTGGGCCTGTTTATAAGATAAGGGCCCATAATGAGGGTCAGGACTAATCTTTAAAGGGTCTGAAGAGTCCTGGACTCTCTATTTTGCCTAGACTGTCTTAAGCCAGGTATGATGAAGCCACATAGGGATCCTGTTGACCTTGACTGCTGTGGGAGTGGTCCTTTCCAGGTATGAGTCAGTCAGAGTCATCAGATCAGACATGCTTCTGGATTGCTTTCTGGGTAAACTATAAAGCTCATAAGAACTTGAGTAAAGATTGGTATGGACTTCAGCTTTTCTAGATTGGGTTTCCATGTAAGCTGATGAAGTGGGTAGGTCAGGGTTTGGAAAAGTCACTAGAATCTGTAGAGGACCTACTGGTTTTAGGGCAGCTTTCCAGACTGTTTTATCTGCAGCCTTGTTCCGTTTTGCTTCTGGAGAGTCCCCTTGTCTCACATAGGTAGAGATGGGAAGACTTAATTACATCTGGTAGTGCTAGTTGGCCCATCATCCTTGCTCTGCTCGTATCTGTCTAACTGCCTAATATATTACCTCAAGGATCCTGGCTCTGAATTCTTTTAGGGAAAATGGACGTCTGTGGGCTTTTCTAGCTACTTCCTGCTGAGGCAGGTCAGAAGTTTCTCTCAGAACCACCAGATCCTTGCTATCTTTCAGAGGGATGATGAGGCCTGGGCACAGAAGGAGGTGGGCTTGTGACCTGGCAGAGACAAACTGTAACAAATGGTCTGGTGGAAGGAAAAGAAAACCTTTAAGTTTTAATAACTTTTATTGAAATAAAATTTTTCTCCTCAAAATTACCCCCATGTTTATCAAAAGAGCCAAATTAAGACTAATTTATCTACTGTATTTAATTTGGCCTGGTTGTTTGCATAAATATAACAAGAATGGTAACTGACTACCTTTACTAGAATTTCATGATTGAATCTTAAGTGCTCTGTAGGTCCAGGGAGCCAAGCCATCCAGCTGCAGTCAGGTCTGCCTGTAGTATCTGCTGAGTTAGGTGAAGTTCTCGCCTGTAGTGGCTCTACCCAGGCCCATGCCCTAAGCTTCAAGGCCCATCTCAGCCCTTCTACTCAGCCCTTCGGCTCAGAGTGATGGGGGTCCCGCAGGGATGCAGAGGCACCATTATTGCTCCCCTTGTACTCTGACCATCCACCAGTGATGGTATGGTATGGGCCTGATGCTCCAGCACTAGCTATTTTCAGGGCTACCAAGCAGGATACCAGACTTTCTCCATGGCACTCTTATTGGCTTCAAGTCTTCAGAGTTCAGGCAGGGCTCTTTAACACATGTTACTATAGTCAAAGTTTCTGGTTAATAAAACTACTATTGGAAACTGGTCTTATTGAATTTATGCAAAGAAATGTATTGCCATGATTTATTTATTAAGTATTGCCAAATTTTGGAGGAATTGTTGTATAAGGAGAAAAAATACTAACCTGCTTTAAGATAGAATTTTCCTTGCCAGTCCTTTTTATGGACTTTCTAAAGTTAATAGAATTTTTCTGACTGTATTGTCACAAATATTAACTGTTAGATTTCTTTTACCAGTCCCTCCCTAAGTACTTTGGTATAATTATTTACCCTCTGTTTAGGGAGGCAAAATGCAAATTACTTACTATTCCTGGCTTACTGGCCTGTATTTTATGATGTCCTTACAACATTTCTCTTCTCCTTCTTATTACATACACAACCTTTATAAATTTTACACTTCCAAATTAGCCTTTAAACCTTCTTTCTATGTCCTTTAAAAATGCATAACCATGCCTTAGACCTTCTTCTCAGTATTCCTTATTCTTTGAAACCTCAATCCTTTAATGATTCCTAAAAACCAAACAGCCAGAATTTCTTAGACTTAGAATTTCTGTGATAAAACTAAGAGTAGGTAAAAATATTTCTTTTTGAGAGACAAAGATTTTTAAAACTTAAACTAGTTGTAACATTAAAGATATTATATCTTAAAGTTCCGTTGCTGAATATTCCACCACCACACAAGAAGTATCCAGTAACCCTGCCCTGCCAGGCTCGGACAATGAAATTTTCTTTATGTGTATTAGAAGGGTTAAAAAGAAGAAAATGGGGCAGAGGAAGATCCACTGTGTTTTGCCAGCATAGTTCATATAGCAAGAAACCAAGGACACCAGTAGAGTGGGTTTTACCCAGCAAAATCAACAAAAAGCTACCCCTGCTTTCCCCACCAACACCCCCATTTTCCCATTTTCTGCAGTAACCATTTACTCTGTTCTTAGTAGGGGAAATAAGGCAAACAGTCTGAGATCTCATATAACCAGGCTTTTTATACTTAAGGAACAACTGCTCTCCCTCCTAGATTTTTCTTCTTTACTTCAAGGCCCCAGAAGGTCTCAACCTTCACCACTTTTGATATCTCCAACCATCACCTGTCCCCCAGCCTAGAGCTTCTTTATCCCAACATGCTGAGAGTGAATTCCACTGCCTTTACCCTTTCCACATCTGCTCTGGAGCAGTTTTCAGCTCTCTTCCTTCCCCAGAGACCCACTGAAAATCTATCAGGAACGGCAGGCACGTTGCAGTTCTCGGGCTCTGTTTGCTAGCAGGGCTGAAAAGGGCAGTCTACAAAGCAGTTAATTATGACTGATCTTAACCCAACAAGCCTTTGTTTATAGCCTTCACAAATTAACCCTAGAATTCCAAAATCTTAAACTAATACAGCAAAATTATAAATCAAGGAAAAGCAATTAAAAGTTCTCTACTGTCTTCCCCCTAAAGCAGGATTTGCACTGTCTTTCACACATACTCTCACATTTATGCTTATATATCAGACATTCTGAGTTTTTGACTTCTGGGGAGGTGATCAAACTCCCTCTTCCACTCAATGGGATATGGGAAAGGGGCCATTCCTGCTCACAAATCAAAAGCATTAACAGAGGCTCTCCATAGTCATCTGCTCGCACTTGAATTCCTGAAAATTTTTCAAAAAACATTGCAGGGAGTACAGACAGAACATGAAGTAGACTAACCCGTTCTAATGATAGAAACAATTAGACCACAATAACACAGAATAACAAAGACAGTGACAACCTGTAAGGTTGCAAAAATCAGGATTGGGCCAGAGTTAACACAGCTCGGCTTAAAATCATATCCCCCAGTTACATCCTGTAATTACAGTCTCAGGGTTAAGAACAGAGACAGGAGAAATGGTCCAGATGTCCCAAGGGAGTAACCCAGAGATAACCATCAGTCCCATCCCATTATCGAACCAGATAATATGCGGAGTCTGTAGATTGTGAGATGTGTGCAGGTATGAGGAAATAAAACTGTGTTGACCTTGTATAATCCTGTTGCTTGTCATATAGTATATAAGCTCAGCTTTGTATCAACTCAAGGCTCTCAGCCTCTGCTCTGCTTTCAGAGTATGTTGTGAGCCCCAGCATGCTGGTCTGAATAAACCCTTTGTTTTTACATGAGATCGTCTCTTGGTGCTCCGTGAGTGCGGCTTGTGTTCCGGGCTTAACAAACCAACTGAGAATCGCTGGGCAATGTTGTACATCCAGATCTGGTTTTGGAAGTCGTGCTGTGTCCAGCCTTCCAGAGACCCTGAATGGGTGCTCACAAAACTAGGAATAAGTTTCTTACTGGTAAGAACCAAATCCAGGTGGCTCCGATCAGAATCAATCAGAAAATTTAGCTGGCAGGGTCTATGAACTCTACCAGTCCTGGGGCTGAGGAACATCTCCCAGAGATCTCCTCCTAGGTCGGAGGGTCTAGAGACCCTGATGGGCTCCAATCACAGGACCAGTAAAAGGCTAGTTATCTCGCTGGGGCCTCCAAATGTGGAGCAAACGTGAGTGAATGACCACTGGAGTCCAGACCAAATTAAAATTTAGGGAGCCTTTATTGGCAGGCCGGCAACTGTTCTGCCTTTCTCCATGCAGGGAGTCCAGAGAGCAGCAGTGACCCTTTGAGTAGGACCACTTTTAAGCACATTTACCACATCCTCTTTTTGCAGAACAAACAACCTAAGACAAAACAGTTTTCCCCAAGGAACGTCAGAGTCATGCCATTGATAACCATATCATTTGCAGAATCATCTTGTTCTTCAGAAAGGTGACAATGTACTGTGAAAGAAGGCCTATGTGCTGGGAAGGGGCCATGAGACCATATCTCAAGTACTGGCCTGGTATCAGCACTGACCATTCTAACTGGGGGCTAGTGCTTGGCCTCTCTGGAATGGGGCATGCTCAAAAATTCCCACTCTCTAACAGGCATCTCTCACATGAGGTTCTTATGACCTTCCTCAAGGGTGAAGGGCAGCAGAAGGGCAGAGAGACCTTCCTGATTCTGCTGTTTTCTCAAATTCTCTCAGCTTAAAATATGTAATATACCAAGGTGCCACCGTTTAGAGTAGTGTATTCTGAACCTCATCACATTGTAGTCAGTTTTCCTCCAGAGCAGAGGTCACAAACCACCCACTATTATAAAAATTGGTTAATGTCACATGAAACTAAAGATTTAATTTTTCTCAAAAATATGGATCTCCAGCAAATCTGAGCTTATATTGCTGAATGAAAACTGTTAACATAAAAAAAGATAAAACAACAACATTGAAACCTGTAAAGAATTTTTATGAGTTTATTTGAGCCAAACTGTCTGCATATGCCAGGAAGCAGAACCTCAATGAATTGAGATAATGCTCCAGAGAATGGCAGGTTACATTTATATTTATACATTGCCATCAAAGGAGGGACATAGGTGGGTCACATGAAATTCATTGGTGATAGATTAAGGAGGTGGGATAAAGCAAAGCGGAGGAAACTCCTGGGATTGGATAAAAAGTAAAATGATGGACACATACTTAGATGGGTGCAGGAACAATTAACATGATAATGAAGGAACTTTTGGTTGTGCCCCAGGGGCTCCAGATAAAGGGAAGTTACAAGTTACCCAGACATTTCAAGGATATGTTATCATAGATGCAAAAAGACAGATAGACTCAGTTAAGGTAAAGGTTGACCTTGTCAGTGAAGATATTGGCCTTGGATGTAACTGCCCACCCTAACTGTGTTTAGTTAAAGTTTAATTTCAGGCCATCCTTTGTGGTGACTTCAGGTCTCTGAGTTTGAAAGACCGCCATGCAGGCCTCCCCTGAGCTTGTCAGCATGTGGACTCTTTTGTCCACAAAACAACTGGCTGGAACTAAGTCTGTCCTTTCCATGCGGCTTGTGCTCCTGTTTGTCACAGTGTCCACCACCTCTTTTTCTAGGCCGCTACTCCTTTGATTTGGGGACAATTCTAGTGTTCTTTTGAGAAGACCTATTATTTTGAAAGAGATGCTTTTTCCCAAATAAATGATACTACTAAAATACTAATAGATAATAATATCATCTATCACTATATAAGGACTTACTTGCTGGGAGCTATTATGGAAAGCATTTATTATTGGAATTAATTTTAATAGCTTTCTCATTGAATAGTTGTTAGTACTATAATAATGTCATTTTACGGATGGGAAATAGGAAGCAAAAACATTGTGAGAAATTTGCTTAAGGTAACACAGTTGATGAGAAGCAAAGGTAGACTTTGAACCCAGGTCATTTGCTACCAGTACTTATAACCTTACCTATTATACCAGGCTGATTTCCTATTCAAGACTGTTCCTTTCTCTATGCTTTTCTGTATTTGCATTATAGCTTATATAAGTTGCACAGTGTTTCTATCTGTAGATGACATCTTTCCTAGTTTTCTTGAGCTGAAGCTTGGATTTTGAGGGGAGGATCTCTGAGAGGGGTGCTTGATTCATTAAATAAATTTATGTCTTCTTTTGTAACTAAGTAATGCTCCTTGATGGTGAGGAGTTTGTCTTATTGGTCTTTAGATCCTTTAGCACTCACCACAGTGCCTTGCTGGGAATAGACATTCAACACATTTCTAATTTGAAAATAACTGTCTTTGTTTCCTTTATCCTTTTGAATGAGTATATGCATTATTTTATATAACTATATAGGTTATCTGCTGTCAAAGCATGTAATCATTTAAATTAAACCATGTTCTTTAAATTTTAAATACTTTTTTTAGTATATGCATTTTTGAGCTTTAATATACAGTGGTACCTCGAGATATGAGTTTAATTCGTTCTGTAACCATGAGGCGTGGGAAACTATGAGACGCTTGAGTTGTGGTAAACTGGTGGGTCGTGTGCAACCAGCTGATCAGTGCGATTACTCCTATCTCAAATGTTGCTCGTATTTCAAAGCAAAAATCGCTTGCTCCACGGCTCATATCTCATAAATCTCGTATGTTAGGACACTCATATCTCGAGGTACCACTGTACTCATTAGTGTTTGTTCTGGTACATATCTATTTGAATATCCAATTATATGTATTTCACATATATTTCAAATATATAGCATATATGTATCCTTTCATTTAACAAAAATGTATTAATCAGTTGCTATGCATATAGAATTACTATCTGGAAAAAAGAAGCTTACAGTCTAACAATGGAGAGAAAACCTCTACACAAATAATTATGATAGATGTTAACATGTGCAGAGGAAGGACAAAGAAAAAGCTCTAGGTATTTTGGGGAGAGTGGTAGTGAAAATGTTATTGGTGCAAGTGGAGTTCTTACAATGTCCTAAGGAAAAGAATTTCCTGAGTCTTGCACAGGAGGATAAATAATATTTATTCATGTGCAAAATAAACCCCTGGGATTCCAATGTCCCATCTCCATCCACTTCGCCATGGGAGAAGTCTAATTTTGTCTTCAGCAGAGCCAGAACAAAGGCCACTGTACATAGTTTTTGCTCCATAGTAAAGTCCAGTACAGTCCAGCACCCTGCATGTGGAGTCTGCAGTCATGGGTCATGTGGCTGCTAAGGCCACTCAGCTATGGAAAGAGAACAGGCAAACACATGAACCAATGCAGGTCAGAAAGGGAGGGGGAGGGAGAAAGGGAGAGAGAAAGAGAAGATGAAAGGGAGGGGTGTGGGGAGAGGGAAAGAGAAGAGAAGAAAAAAGAAGACAGAGAGAAGAGGAGAGAGGAGAGAGGGAGAGAAAGAAAGAAAGAATCTGAGTCTTTTGGGTTATAACCAGGAGCTTAACCAACTAACTTTCCAAGATTTCATGTGCTTGCCATGGCTCCACCCCACTAGCCAATTACCTTGTTAGATTGACAGGCAAGCATGGCCCCTGTACCATTTTCACTTTACTGTGCGGGTGTATGCCTACTCCTTGTCCTCTTGCTACAACTGCCCCCCAGTCTGGTCTGGAGAGGGGAAGGGAGGAGTGTAACAATGTCTGACTTCCTTTTGTTCTCTTCCCTTTATTGATATGAATAACTAGTTAATTATAGTGATAACAAAAAGGCACTGAAAAGCTCGTACTTATTAGCTAGATTGTGAAGGATAGGAAAAATTTGACCATGTGGTGATAAGTTAATTGATTTCCTATAAAGTAATGCTATTTATATATTTATAAATATGTGATATCCAAATACCTACATAAATCTTTACCTTTTTAACACTGGACCTCTATTCAAGGATTTATTTCCTTTAGAAATGGAAAACGGTATGAGCAACCTTGAAAGAACAGCTAAGTGACTCATCTCAGAGACTGACTAGTTTGGGATTCCAATTTGTTTGTTTAGTTTAATGCAGTTATGCCTCAGTTTGTTTTCTATACATCAAAGCAATAATTTCAAATCTATTGTTTTCTCCTGTAGCAAAAGTCACCCTGTTTATTAATTTGAATATAAAGTTATTTCTTCATGTTATTTAATCAGACTTCCTTGACACCAGTTTCATTTTGTTTCCAATACCAGCTATATTATTTAGTGAAATAATTTTTATAAACAAGGGCCTCACATGACTTGCGAAGTATATATTAGAAGCACTGTTAGTATAATAGGTTGAAGTTTTCCATCTTGATGTTGGTGCAGATGGTTTTCAAGTATATTTATTCAAAAGAGGCATTCACCGGAATTGTAGTCCATCTCTCTTTTTATAGCAAGCCTCATCCCTGTGGTCCATTACTCTCCTATTGCATTATCCCGAAATTGTGTAGGTTATAAATAATCATAAACTGTCAGCTTTGAAAAGCTAACATTTGTTAGCTTCACAGGTATGAAAAAACTAGTGATAAGTGAGGTTGTTAAAAAGTCAAATTAAATGTTAATTGATGCAAGGGCACAGGCAGTAAAACACTTAAGAGTTTAGATGAGGGCACTACATTTATCACACTTGACAAATTATCTTGAAGTATTCCCATATATTTACCTTTATATTTTCCTCCATCCCCATTTTCCACATGAGCACATCGCAGTTCGAAAATAGTTAAAATACTGCTCTTGCCAAGAGTTTACGTAGTCTCATAGGAAGAAGCCATAGGCAAGATTCCGTTTCTACAGTGTATATTTACAATGTTTTATTTTAAGCAGTGTGGTGATCTAAGAAAAGAATCAAAGAACAGACTATCCTAGAAATTTGCATAAGGAGAAAAGAACATGCACACTCTTGGGGAATTAAAGAAAAGATTCTTTCTTAATCATCTCATACATTTAAATCACCCAGATTTGCATAAATGCTGAAATGTGAATTGTTGCCTTAAAAACACACAAAACAACCAATTCCTTTCAGACCATTGCTAATTATTCTTGGCTGCTGTGATAAAGTTTACAAGACGTGGAAAGTCTGATATTCCTTGGTTGCCTTCCCCAGAATGCTTACGCAAGGCGTGACTTTCTTAGATTCTCAGGTTGATACTCCAAGTAGGAGGATGGGATATTGTGATTAAAATAGTTTTGTTTTCTTGGTTCTTTGGTTGCTAAAGAAGAAAGAAAGAAAAAAAAAAAAGAGTCTGGCTAACTCTGAGGCATGCTTTTGCAGAAGTGGCTAGTTGATTATAGATGTGCTTTTGCTAGGTTTTCTTCTTATTAGGACTAGTTCAGAGCCAGTTACTTATTATACAGTTTTGATCCTGCCTGGTATCTTTTAATGTTCCTGGTTTTTGTTTGGTGGTGATATGGGAATTTTGGACTGGAACACGCTGTGTTCCCTGGGTAGGATGGCTTTTCCCAGGCTCTTTGTCTGTTGGATTCGAAGAATGAGACCACGGACAGAAGATGGAATAGTAAAGGTGGAAATTTATTGAAGAACAAGTACAGACTCCCACATAGGAAGGGGAAAAGAATTTCACAGCATGACTCCCACGCGAGGAAGGGGAGAGTCCCACTGAATCCCTTTTCCCTACAGTTTATAAAGCCTGCAGGTCTTTGTGACTGGATATCCCCTCTGATTTGTCACCATCTCCTTCTGATTTGGTCACCGTAGCAACTCCTGAATTTAAAGGTGGAACTTCAGATGGGACACCGAGGCTCTCCTCCCTCATTGTTCTCCTATTTCCTCTAGCCTTTCTTCCTGCTTCCCTTTACTCTGTAAATGTTTACCTTTTGCTCCTCCCAGCTCCCTTGTCTTATGGAAATGTACCCTTTTGCAACTCTGTAGCCGTGTGTTTTTTTCATGGACCCCTTAATTTTTAAAATTTCCTAAACCTGCCTCTTTAACCACCCCCAAAATTTCAATTTTACCCCAAAAGCTCCTTTCATTAGTTTTTTTATATTATTATAAACTACCTATGAGGTATTGATTGGAAAATATGTTGAAGAATTAAAGATCTAGGCTTTTAAACTTATATAGAAGTGACTATATTTATGGAACTTTTACATATCTATCTATCTATCTATCTATCTATATATATGTATGTATATATATATGAAATTATCTGATATAATATGCAAATGGTTGTTATGCTATGAAATGTTAACGACCAACTGCCTAACAACCGGATCACGGAGAGAGGGGCAGCGAGCTACAAGTAGGAGGTGGAGAGCTACAGTAGGGAGCAGATCAGCAAGCTATGGTGGTGGCTGGGAGAAGGGGAGGCAGGGGAAGCTACAAGAGGCAGGGCAGTGGGTGGAGAGCTACTAGAGGGTGGCAACAACCTACTGGCGAGCTACTGGTGCACAGATTCATGTGCAGGGCTACTAGTATATGTATAATTTCCCATGATCATGACCAAAAATTACTGATGCCCATTTACGTTTAAGCCAGGGTGAATAGAGTGTCCTGATCTTATTACTGGAGAAAAGTGTGAGTCATTTGTTGCTCATAGACTTGGGGTTCTTGGGGTACTGGGGTTCTTGCAGTTCCAGAGGCCTCCATAGGAGGATGAGATATAGCAGAAAGCTTTGTTTCCATGGAATTACACCCCTAGGTCCCCAAAATCCCATTTCCCACAGACCAGTGATAGAAGAAACATAGCTGGAATTTCAGTAGAGCTAAAATCAGAGCTAGTGGCCAGAGTTTCTCTTCCATGTGGCAGCCAGGTCCAACATAGCAGGAGGCAATCCATCAGTCCATGGTGTGTGGGGGCCTGCCTGGCCGAGGGCCACATGGGAGAATGCCAGGAAGCCAAGCATGAGCCATGAGCCAAGCATGCCAGTTCTTTCTAACAAATTAGCCAATACCTTCCTTGATTGAATCAACTACTAAGCAACTTCTTAGTGTGCATTTATTGCAATAGGCCAGATTACTAAAAGTCTAAAGCTCTTGGATATCACATCTAGGATAGGAGGGAACTGTGTTTGTTAAAACATCCAGGAACCTCTCATGATAATTGTCCCAATTTCTCCTCTAGGGATGCAAGCACAGGTGGCCAAGAGTATCCTCTGCCAATAGGTTGGACTTAATAGAGATGACTCAAGGCACTTATTAAATATTGGCCGAGCATAAATGACACAGGATATAGACATGCAATGCACGAATCACAGGCGGTTTATTTACCAGAGTCCTGGTGGTGTCCAGACCTCGGCAGGCCACCCAGAGATCCGCACTGACAGACACACACACACAGTGGACACTGGATGTTGCAGCTGTGGCTCCGTGTCTTGTGGAGGCCTATGCTTGTGGCTCACGGTTTGGACCCACGGTCCACGGCAGAGCTCAGGCAGAGTACAGGAAAGGGAGCAGAGAGCGACTGTCAGTGGAAGGGCAGACAAGCGGCTCTAATTTCCTTTGGAGCTTGCTCCCTTTTATGTGCTCAAGTAGGTGTCTTCAGTGTGTCTTCAGTGTGTCTTATCAGCGGGTCCCAGGTGTTCTGCTATCTGGTCTTTACATGTGGGGTACAAACTTCTTTATCTATTTCTTGCATGCTCATCTCTTTTAAGGGCATTTACACTTCATTTCACTCTTTAATATGTCACACTCAATTCTTACTTTATATTTATATTTTATCATTATTATTACTATAACATTAGTCTTTGTAACAAACTTTCACAGAAATAGAGCTTTGAATATGGCAGTCCATAATGAGTAAGACACCACTTCATTTTCACAAACCTGCAAGAAGCTTTACTTTTTAAGCTTAACCTCATGCTGTTTTAGTATGGCTCTAACTCAGTAGTCGGCAAACTCATTAGTCAACAGAGCCAAATATCAACAGTACAATGATTGAAATTTCTTTTGAGAGCCAAATTTTTTAAACTTAACCTTCTCCTAATGCCTCTTCTTCAAAATATATTCGCCCAGGCCATGGTATTTTGTGGAAGAGCCACAGTCTAGGGGCCAAAGAGCCACATGTGGCTCATGAGCCGCAGTTTGCCGACCCCAGGTCTAACTGATGGCCTACCCAATTTAAATCTTGTGAACTGACTCCAATTCACTTTTACTTAGTGACATTAAAAGTTAACAAAATAGGGGACCCTTCTCCCCCTCCCTACTTGGGAATCTATTCTGTGGGACTCTTCTCCTCTCTACTGTGGGAATCTGTATTTGTTCTTCAATAAATCTCCATCTTTGTTATAAAATGAAATTTAACAAAATAATTAGACAATCCCCATGAGTATTTGGACTCAGAAAAAAGAAACATTGGATGACTCCCAACAAATGGTATTGGATTACGCATGAAAGTTTTTTGGCTACTATCTGTAAAACTGGGCTGGTGTCTTCGCTCTTGCTGCCTACATTCAGTATAGTGCCTGGGTCCATTATGATATGCCATTTTTTTTTCTCACAAAACAAAACAAAACAAAAAATCACACCACAAAGTAAGTCTCTAGGTTACTTCAAAAAGAAGAAAAACTGTTTATCAACTTAAGACCCCAGAACTTAACTACTTACAGGGAATTTTTGGCTTATTTCTTCTTTCCTGAAAGGTTCTCATATCTTGCTTTATGATGTGTCTACAAAGTAAGGGCATGTGCTGGAAGTGGTAGTTTACATATTGATGGAAGAGTGTGACAGTGCCACTAAGGCAAGTTAATAGACTCATCTTAGCTTTCATAGACTTCTTTACCTAAAAAGTTTATGAGATGAGAATGATGGTGATTCAAAACAGAGCAGGTATAGGTATTATATTATATTATTCTCTTTAACCCCACAGACTTATCTGGGATTTTTATTATTTCTAAAACAAATAACAAAATTATCTACGATAGGCTCTTCATATTGGAAACTGGATCTATTTTTCTTTCTTTTTTTTTTCTTTTTTTTTTTTATTAATTTTTTATACATGTTTCCCCATGCCCCCACTCCCTCCCAGGCATACCCCAACCCCCCCAGTGTCTGTGTTCATTGGTTATGCTTATATGCATGCATACAAGTCCCTTGATTGATCTCCCATCTACCCCACCTAACTTTAATCTTCCTGCTATAATTTCAGTCTGTTTGAGGCTTTACTGCCTCTGTATCTATCCTTT